>JAOPTO010002488.1:0-13682 GCA_033822845.1 Tetrapedia diversipes | reverse complement strand
CAATGAAAAAAGAAGTGACTATTGAAAAATGTATTATACCTATGTGGGGACACGGAAACTCTGCGGGTGTTCTAAGGGGCTGCATCAAACACTTTACAACAGGGCCTGAACATCGGCCCGTCATTAGGCCCAAACGGCCAGCCGATCGTCATTACCACGGGTGTTTGATTGCAGCCTTATTAGAATCCGGAAAACACTCACAGAGAGTCCCTTCCATGTCACCACATTTTCCCCTTCTCGACGCGTTCAGGGAATATAAAACTCAAAACTTCCCTGGGCGCGACATCAGTTACATTCAATCTAACAGTTATACATTCAATCTATAACTGTTAGATTGAATGTAACTGATGTCGCGCCCAGGGAAGTTTTGAGTTTTATATTCCCTGAACGCGTCGAGAAGTGGAAAATGTGGTGACATGGAAGGGACTCTCTGTGAGTGTTTTCCGGATTCTAATAAGGCTGCAATCAAACACCCGTGGTAATGACGATCGGCTGGCCGTTTGGGCCTAATGACGGGCCGATGTTCAGGCCCTGTTGTAAAGTGTTTGATGCAGCCCCTTAGAACACCCGCAGAGTTTCCGTGTCCCCACATACGTATAATACATTTTTCAATATTCACTTCCTTTTTCATTGTTTATTTTCTGAGAAAAATTTGTAGTCTATCTTACGTGGGAATATCGCAGTAGGAACAAGTACACGTGAAGTATCGGTAGGAATAGTGTTGAAGAAATCACGTGCACGCGATGAAAATTTCGAAGAACACAGGATTTGTGGGATGCAATTTTGCGGAGTTTTCGAGATAAATAAACGAAAGCGGAACTGAAGCTCGATTCGATGCAGGATCGCAGAGGTACTCGCATTCTAATCGAGAAAATAACCGCGCAAAGGTACGCGTACCATCGGCTCGGCGGGGATCCACGAAGAAACGACCATCACCAGGGGAAATAGAGGTTCCGGGACGAAAAGCTGTTTCGATATATCCGTTTTCACCGCTAAGAAGCTTCGAATAAGATGTTCGATCCCGATACCGGTATTGGCAACGGCTTTTCTGCGGCCGCGTATGAGAGCCTCTATTACGTTCGCGTCATCGTGGAAAATTATTCTCGTAATTTCACTCCTTTTCTACGACTGAGCCCCACGTATCCCCAGACGTTGAATTCACCGGAAATGCTCCCGTTGCAAGAAGTTCCTTTCCTTACCCGAAGCCTCCTCCTTTCTTTTCCCCCGTCGATGCGCAGCAGGTAAGTATATTAGAAGCTACTCCGAAAATTCTTTCCCCAGCTCGCTCTCGCCCAGGCTCTGTTAGTTTTAATCCTCGACTTTATTAACTGCATCGCGTATATTCTGACGTTGAATCGGGAAGAATTTGCAGAAAATACCTCCTCGGGAGGAATTCTTTTCCTTACTCGAAGTGCTTTTCTTGTCGCTGTACATTAGATTTTGCCTTGTGAACATTTACTCGTCGTTCTCGTGCTTGTTCTTAGTAATATTATTTTTCGACTTCACTAATTTCTATTCAAATTTTGTTTTTGAATTTTCGAAAGCTTTTTTTTTCTGTTACAAATCTGTTAACAATTGTTGTTTGGGAATTGTAGGTGTTATTGTGAAAGTTTGTTGAATTTTTGAAGGGAAAAATTGTAAAAAAAAGTAAAACAAATTGAGAACATTCTAAAACTATAATAGTATATTAAACATCACATTTCTTATTTTTGATTCCGTAAAATTAATTTTGCTATCTTCCTTCTAGTTTTTACAGAAGTAACATTCCAATTCTTATTTAGATTTTAAATTCCTGGGAAACAAAATTGATTCGTTTTATTTTTATCACACGAAAGTAAATATTTTTAACAAATTTTCTGCAATATTAAACGAAATTGCAATGATTACTTCGCGAGAGCTGCAAATCAATTTGAACGTCAAAGAAGAAATTGTTGTCTGTCTGCATTAAATTTTTAAAACTTTTTAATTCAAATTAATTTTTCATGAAATTATTTGTGATTTAAGAACTCGTTCTAGCACGCAGCAGTGTTTTATAATTGCACGGCAACGACGAGTAAATAAGTTAATTTCCCCCCGTTCAGTTTGGCACGAAGTAGAATTTCTTTAAAGAAATTTTTCGTTAATATTTATGCCGTCACCAACATTATTGCGTTTCAGAGAAGCAATGCGAGTCCCCAGAGGCGAAGAATCGGATGCTTCTTGCTAAAGAGAAGTTATTAAGTTTCCGTGTCCGTGGACACAAGTTTCATTAAACCGGAAGAACAGGCAAAAACTTTTCCATTTCCGGCAAGCAACTGGTTCGGTGACGAAACACGCTCGTTAATACTTTTGCTCTCTGCAAACTGTGTTTTACTTGCTGAAAATGGGATTACTCGAGCATTTCATTACTTTCTCTGTACGTTGGGTACCGTCACGGAAAATTGTTGTTTAAAGTTATTAAGCTACTGTCTTAGTTTTCAAGTACACGTGATATTTCTGTATACGTATGCACGTACGTATGTTGCTTACAAACTTCACTGGGTCGTATAATTTTTAATGAATGTAAACGCCAAACAACACAAAGCATGATCTTATGAATTATCTTAGGTATGCCAAGGTACATTCTGAGTACTAATATCCAATTATTTGAGAAAAAATGAAAATTTCTTTAAACATTGAAAGCTTCCCCTTTTTTTTAGAAGATTCAATCCTCTATAGAAACATTTCATAATTAATTGCATATTCACTATATATTATTATGAGTTAATTAGAGTACACCTGTATTTGGTGTTCTAGTTTATGCAACATTTTAACATCATTTAAGATTGCACTAATACCATTTTAAGGAACTTTTAGAGTGTACAATTAAACGTGCAGGCACTATTGTGATGCAAGCTGAAGTAACAGATATAAAAAGAAAAAAAAGTCGATATTTATACTTTAAGGTTATGCATACTTTGTAATTGTATAGATCGTAAATTATTCGAAATAGAAACAAAATGAAATGGATTAATATTTAATTTCTCGTAAAGTATGTTGCAAGTTAAAATTGCATTTTTAAATACCCTCATAGGTGCAATAAATCTGGAAAATGGAAAACTTTTGGAATAAAAATGTCATATTCTACATGTCTGATGTTAATGCACGTTTCTGTATGGATAAAAGGTAGTTTAATTCACGCGAACGATTAGCAGCTTTTTGTTGTATTACTGCATTATGCTATATTATACTTAACAGATGCGAGTTAATCGCTCTTACACAGAACATGGCATGAATGCGATGCAGCTAATCCCTCGCTGTACATGCTTGGAATAATCATACGGTGGATAATCAGTCTCCATGAAATTGCGATCATCGCATGAGCACGTACAATTATACTCGGCAGTTTATTCAACAGCTGCTAACGAACCGATTATTTACGCTCTGTGATTCTTTTACAATTTATTCGTTAATCATGGAAATTTAATTACTGTTTCATAAATTCGCAGCTCCTTTAACTTTGTCAGTTTAAATTGTAAGTTCGAAAATGAACAGACGTGTTGTGTTAACATTTGTTACATTAACCTTTTGTTATAACAAAAACAAGTCGTATTTGTGATAATATTTAATTTTAACCTTAATTGTAGCTTCAGTTTATGAGATTGAGAATCATGAAATCCAAAAAGGTTATACGTAATATTTCATTGTTTTGTATTGGATGTAATGTTGAAATAATGGCCACTCTGAAAAGTGTGACATAAACAATATTAATTATTTGTTACTATTAATAAATGGTATATTTATTTGTTATATATTTTATTTTTTTATTTTCCATCTTCAACGATCCTAATATTTTTATTTTTCATTCGAAACGTTAAGTAGTAATTTATGCATTCAATAATTGGAAGCAATAGGGAACAAAGTGATACCATAATATATAAATTCCTTTTTTTTACGTTTAGAGGAACACGGTGCAATAGTTTCTTCTTTCAAAAAGTTCCAACAGATATTTCTATAAAGTTTATCTCCCCCTCTGTAAACTCCCCTTTCCCGCGAACGTTTCGAGCACTTAATTCTAGATACCTCAAATTTACACCGCACATTTCGCCTGGACAAAAGTTTCTTCGGTCGCAGAAGTTTCTGAATTGTGTGTCATCGCTATGGCCGGCATTTAGAATTCAACGAAAAGAATGTTTCATTTGGTCTTAATGCCTTTCCATGACGGGAAGGGTACAGTTCCCGAAGTCACGAATAAAAGATGAAGCCCTGCCCGGCGTTATACGGTTACGACTTAACCGTTAAACGGCGAAGAATTCAATTTTAAACTGCAGGTTAGCTGCCTAGCTTTTACAAAGTATCTGCTCGAATAATTCATGAATTCTCGGCGGAATACGTTTCGACGAATCAGCTGCATCCCCCCAATCCTATTCTATGCCTAACAATTGCAAGTAATTTACGAATACATTATGCTTATCAACATTTTTTTCTTCTTTTTGAATATTCTACGTTTGTATAAATAGTTGCAAACATAAATCTTAAACACAAATATTTGTAGTTTTCCTCTTTCTACTTAAATGTGTAGTGCTCTAAACTACTTCGCAATATTTATTTATTTATTTATTTAGTACTTAAATATTATCAAATTGTGATAAATTTAATATTACTTATTAATGATTTTCAAAATAAACGCTGGAGTTGATAAAGTTTTCTATTAGGTTGCAATGGTAAAATAAGAAATTCAAAGAAATATCCTAGAAATCGGTGATTTATAAATAATATTTATCGTGTACACGTATAGTAATAATAATACACATTAATATATTAATATTTTCAGATATAATGTTATGTCATACGCAAAAATACAAGAATGTATATAAAAAAAATATTGAATAATCAATGTATAAATTCTGAAGCATTATCAATGTAATATAATTGAAAATGTAAAGATCTGAGAAAGAAAAGTGCTGAACAGTCGCTAAATAATTTTGCAATTGTTTAACAATATGAAGATGCTAGTGGTATTGATAAAATGAAATATTGGTATTATTGGTAAAATATTATCAAAATCACCAAAGTTTTGCATTGGTGAACTATCGGAAAAATGATAAATCCTGAATAAATTAAAGTTGCCACTGTCAAACATTCATATTAAAGTTGTAGAATAATACCAATTAGTTACCACTGTCAAACATTCATATTAAAGTTGCAGAATAATACCAATTAAGAACATCCAAATTAACAGATCTTGCTAATGAACATCCAACGCCGCATAACTCGAGAACCATAGACCCTCGCAAGATCTCGTTCACATAGATTTCATTCACGAGGGACATTGTTAAGCCGCGTGAATCCGAATCACACGCCTAACACGTACACTCTTACGTGTATGTACACATATTTACTGCTGCAAGCATAAATACAGGCGTCACGGGTAATCTCGAGCCAAGTAAAATCGACGTTCCGCCGGCAATTCGAGTTTCACGCGTCGGCCATTGTTACGGCCCCTCGAAATTTTCGCGCTGTTCGCACGAAACCGTCATTAAAAATCGTCGTTTATGCGTTGCGAATTAACACGTTGAACGCCACGTGTTATCCATATTTGGGTGACGGTTATGCTTTTTGTAAACCGGTGACACTTTTCTTCGTCTAATTAACCCTTTCGTTACGGCAATCCGCTCAGCTGGAGTGACGCCACTGAACGGGGCCATTTTGGGATTCTCTTGTATGTACACTTATTTAAGAGCTACATTACAACTGTTTCGTCGTATTATATGAAAAACATGAAAATGAGTATATTTTATGAGTATTCAATTTACAAATTTTGCTATTATTATAAATAAAAATACAATTTATACTATAGTCGGCACCCGTAACGAAAGGATTAAACAAGGTTTTATTTATTTATTTATTTGTTTGTTTGTTTAAAACACATTAGATACATAATATGGTACACAGATATTCAGCCAATCCGCTTTTGGTATCATTTGGATATTGGTGAAGAAGACCACGCTTGACTCCACGCGTGTCTGTTGTAAGGATTGTTTGGCTTGGGTCTCGATTGCGCGAATGTGCCATTGGGCACACCCATGCGGGACAGACCCGACGACAGAAAGTAACGGTAAACTATAAAGTAAATATAATATCGCGCTGTTTACACTTCGTGTCTCGGATTTGGGCCCCGTGAGAAACTCCACCGATTTATGCTGGGCGTTCAACGTGTTAAATTGCCCTTTCAACCTGTTTGTCCATCGATGATCACGAAAAGCGTAGCGTAACAGTGAAACCAAACAAAGGTGTTGAAGGAGAAAAAAAAAAAGAAATAAATTCATGGCCCTTTTCATTGAAAAAAGCGTATTGTTTCCCGTCCCGATAACGCATTTCTCTGATTTATCGCGGACAACGTAGCCGCCATGAAATCGGAAATCGCGGTCCTGCATGGAGCTAATTCGAATGCGAGATTCGTGTTTGCAGATCGATACGCTGTAATCTGGTTATATCTGTTGGCGGAGATGTAAAAGGCCTCGGAAACAGTCAATACCGATCGCATCAGCTGTTCGAGGGAGAAACGCTGTTTTTATCAGATCCCGCTTCCCTGCAGCCATCGTTGCACGCCGCGGGGACAGGTGCATCGTCAGTTTTATCAATAATTTCTGTTTACCGTGAAAATCGAACGCTATCCCGGCTCTTTCTCTGTTTTCCTCGACGCGCCCGACGGAACGAGAAAAACGAGGCGCACAGGTGAAGCTGCGAATTTAATTTGCAAACGATAGCGGTATTTCCCCCCCCCCTTTTCTCTCGTTCGATACGATGATCCGATATTTCCGTAAGAAGATTCGTGAATTCAGTGATATACGAGGGCGATATTTATGGTATCGAAGTCGCGATCGTAACGGGATAATGAATTTACGTTAATTCTTGAATATATTATGATTTCTAGGGGAAAATTTATTGCGCTGCAGTCCCCGGAATCAGAAACAATAGAATGATATAGCTAAAGCAATACTACAAATTTTCAACTTTAGTATTGCATAACGTGAATATGTTTTGTGAGAAAATTGTATAAAGAGAGAAAATGCTGCGAAGCTCATTATAAATAAATTTTATCTATAACTATCCTCAATAGTGTGAAACGAAAATTTTCTGTTTTATCTATTCTGTGTTTATGATTCTAATTTCTTTGTCACAATTAATTTCTATTTTTTGTATCAGTGTTATTTAAGATCGTGCGGTTTTCGACACTGGTGTTTATGGGGTTAGTTCCGTATACAATGCATAACCTTGTTAGTCTTTTCAACATTTACTACTAACACGAATAATTTTTAAGTTTATTAATTCTCCAATATCTACTCGCACAAAACATGTTTCATAGTTTTAAAATATCAAAAAATTTAAAGCAAATGTTTCTCGATTAAGTCATTATAAACATCAAATAAAGCACTGTTTCAGTTTTTCTTTTTTCTTCGAGTTGTTACAAACGAAGCGGTGCACCTTCGATCATTTATCTGTCTTAAACGCAGAAGTTGGGCAGCTTTTTTCTTCTGTCTAACAACGGTTCGTTTTTTAAATTAAATTGAAAACTGTTAAACTTATCCAACGAAGGAAAATAAAGGACTGAAGAGCTGCGAGAAGAAAGTTAGAAAATTTTCAATTATTCGTTATAACAGCCGAAGAAAATTATAACGAACCGGAGGCGACGTTTGACGTGTTCACTTTTGAAAGTTTTCACGTTTTTAAGTCGCGCCTCTTCGAGCTCGCGAAGTATCAAAGAATCGAGCGTTAGTTGGCTCAAGGTGGCCCTCTATAATTCTCGAGACTTTATATTCACGATCGTTTTCAAGACGCTCAAGATCCTTCATCCTATTAAAGACTTCGAAGACTTCCCATCCTTTCGAGATCCTCTCAACTTCTGATATTCCAATCCTCTAAAGAGCTTCGCGATTTCGAGAGCATGGCTCGAAATTACGTGTTAATGGACTTCCGTAAACTGTGCCTCAGAAACTGGGAACGTGGTATTGTTTCACCACGAAACAGAAACAAGAAATACGTATCTGCGCGCCACAGCCGACTTGGCATAAGTTACCCTCTTCAAATTTTACAATAAAGCAATTTAAAGTTGCAAAGGCATTTATTATACTTATTATCGCAGGGTTTGATCGGGGATAAATTATTGAAACATTAACCGAAGACCTTTTAATATTATTTACTAACTTTATAGCTGCAGACATATTTTGCGAGGTTATATTAAGTAAATTATAATTTTTTACCTTAAAAAAATTTAACCTCCAATTTTAAGTGAACGTTATATTAACATAACATGTTCGGACTCGAGTGTTTCCAAGGCGTGAAGGATGAGCATTTGAGAAAACGTCGTGACTGAGGAATTTTGGGTGGTCGTGACCGAATGCATCGAGTGAAAAAAGGTTGACAATTAGAAAGAAAGGAAACGAGTGTTTGGAAATATATGTGTCGGAGAAAATGCGAGCGCGCGGCAGAAAGAGTTTGACTGTTAACCCTTTGAGTGCTGAATACTCTTGGCCTAAGCACTTCGAAAGGACGGCGCATTATTGCTGGAGCCGGAGTATTGTTACTTGTACACTGACAATCGCGTTGCAGTAAGCGAAAGATCGAAAAAATTGGCAAACGCATATTTTCGTCCATGATCCCTACGAGTAATTTTCGTCAACACTAAAAGGTTAACGCCGAAACGTATGGCCACGAAAAAAATCATAAGGTGAAGGAAACAAAACTTGACAAACGCATATATGCGTCCATAGTCCCTACGAGTAACTTCTGTCAGACGCATATATGCGTCCATAGCACTCAAAGGGTTAACGTAAGAAGAGTGTGATTCTGAAGATAGAACCAGTAGTTGCTAAGTTATAAAATCGTTTAAGTTGTTGCTGTTAAATTGTTTAAACATACATTTATTAATATCCTAATCTCCTTCACTTTTACTTTAACCACACCTGAGCTCTATCATCTGCACTCTACTAAAATTGTAAAGGTAGAATTTTCCTACAATATTTGCATACCATAAAACTACGTTCTACATTGTCCTCTCGTCTTAAACTGTTGTCCGCTACCGTAAACACGATCTATCGCACGAATGATTTATGCAGTCACCGTACGTCCTCGAAACGTTCAGAAACAAAGCTCTACTCTTCCCTGTGTCATCCGTGTGTCCAAAAAAAAATACGACACGTTCGCATAACAATTTCATCGGGCAGAAGGCGCACCGGAAGCGTTGTTTATGCGTGCACGTTTGTCCGCGCCACTACATTCGCCACGCAAAGCTGCCCCGCCAGCGAGGGCTGCATTTCAATTTGTATAAGTTGCGCCGGTCGAAGACACCCCCGAGAGTCACGGGTGAACGTTTCGACGAGAATTTAATGTTTCCGCCGAGAGAGAACGCGTCGCGACGCCCCGCGTTTCTATGGCCGGTCCTCGCTGTGAATGCCCTCCTTTCAAACCGGTGTGCGGCGTTTCTTTTCTGTTCCCGTGCGCGACGTTTCCGGTGTGCGATAACGTCAACGAAAATCCCACGACCGGCTCTCGACTCGAGGTTCTTGGACGCGACAACTTCGACGATAAATCGAACGGCCATTGGGCGAATTGGAATGTTCGGTAGCCGCACAGAGACTTCTGGATCATGCTTAAGTTTAAGTTGGTAACATTACCGCTTAATTAACGCTTCACCGACCGGGTGAATTAACATTTAGCTAACCGCATGGTGACACGCCTAACCGAACACTCTCCATTGCGTATTAAAAGTTTATTCAGAATTATACTTTGGAAAAGCTGAAAATGCATTTAATGAATTGTGACCAACTCTAGTTCAAGACTCATTAATAACGTGGTAAAGGAAATAGAATCAATGGCAGTGTTCTGTTGAGAAAAATATGGGACATCTCCCCATTTGGTTGGCTAAGTGTTAACGCTTCACCGACAGGGTGAATTAACATTTAGCTAATCGCATGGTGACACACCTAACCGAACACTCTCCATTGCGTATTAAAAGGTTATTCAGAATTATACTTTGGAAAAGCTGAAAATGCATTTAATGAACTGTGAACAACGGTAGTTCAAGACTAACTAATAACGTGGTAAAGTAAATAGAATCAATGGCAGTGTTCTGTTGAGAAAAAAATGGGACATCTCCCCATTTGGTTGGCTAAGTGTTAACGCTTCACTGAATTAACATTTAGCTAACTGCATGGTGACACACCTAACCGAACATTCTCCATCGCGTATTAAGAGTTGATTAAAAATTGTACTTTGGAAGAGTAGAAAATGCATTTAATGAACTGTGAACAACACTAGTTCAAGACTAATCAGTAACAAAAGTAAATAAAATCAATGGCAGCGCTTTGTTGCGGAAAAAATGGGAGATCTCCACATTCCATTGGCTAAGTATTAAAAAGAGTTAGTTCGATATTTTCTGGGACGGATATGTCAGTGATAAAAATTGTTAACGTTTAAAATTAACGGGGTTGAATTATTCGAGGTATCATTAATAATAAGGGACAACTTGATTATTGCTTGGGTGCATTCATGGTACAATAATAGATCCATTTTTTTAAAGAGAAGGATTATGGTTTTCGGTTGCTTCTTAGAAATAATGGCACATTTTAATTTTGTCTAAAGAAAATTACTATTATAATCTGCGGCTTTCTACAGCCTTCGTTGTTAATCATACTAATTTATTGTAGTTCTATTTTCTTTACCATACCATATCCTCAAATCGTATTATTTTTCCTCACAATGTTTATACCATAAAGATTTATGAATTTATGGAAAATTCAAATATTCAAGTACACATAAAATACGCGTAGTGTATTTATCACACAAGGGTATGTAAAATATTCGAAGTGAAGTCGCACGTTGTTATTTAAATTCAGAAATAAATCTCTGTTCAAGTTCCACTTTTATAACCGCCTGAAAAATACATATTTCTGCGTGAAACATAATGCCGTGCAGTTAATATGTTAATCTATTTTTCAATTTCTTTTCTTTTACTTAAAGTAACATCTTCCTTTCGTCGTTTCAATCGTTCGTAGATTATCGTCATTCCGTTACATCTTGTTCGCGAAATCATTAACATTGGATTTCAACAATGGGAGCATTAGCAACGGTATCGTGACGTGGACGTGGATTTGTTAGTTGGAGATGCGGTTCAATGAATAGGATTTAGACACCCAGCTTCACTCATTATACGGAAACAGGCAAAACTTCCGTCGTGCGAACTCCGCGATCCCAGTGTTACACAAAGACAGAAAATACGGATAGAATTTTGGACATGACGTTTAATTAAACTCCGGAACAGAAAATCAAGGCTGTTTAATTATCGCCAGGGTATTCAAGATAAATAAATTCTGTCACGAAAATACCGTTGCACTGCAGATTGGCTAGCTAGATTCATCGTTCGGATAGATTTTTAAGTACTTCTATTCACTTTGCTTTTAGAACGCTTCACTTGATCACGGAACTAACATTTTATGATTAATTCTTATGAATAGCGAATTAAAAATAATATTGCCTCCATTAAGAAGCTTATACTTATATTTAGCTTGAAAGTGTGCCAATACTTTGAACGCTTTAATTTACGCTAGCATTGCTAAAAATTTATAGCAAATTTTATTCTGAGCGTTCGAAAAAAAGAATTGGTAAGAATGGTGGTTTTCGACTTTTACGATTAATGAAATCTTAATAATGAGATCATATCTATTCTTTAAAAATATAGTTATAATTATTTACAAAACTCGATCGAATACTTTTCTTTAGTCCACATTTTATCGAATTAAAATCGTTAATTATGAATTGCGTCAAGTAATGTGTTCATTAAAAAACAAAAAAACAGAAAAAAATGAAGCAGTAAGTTTGAATTTGAATATCGTAAAAAATACAAACGATCAATTTTACGAGTCACTGTATTTCTCACCGAAATCACATCATAAATTATAATTCGCGCATTGATTTACCTTCGTGGGCTACGCAGGTATACCATTGAAGGGACGAAATTTCCATCTCTTTATTTTGTAGTTTAACAGTAACGATAGACAGCGAACAAAATCGAGTGTTTACTCAAAATAATTTTCCCCGACAATAATGCACACATCTTCCGTCTAACCCGTAATCAATTCGAAAGGTTAGCCCCGGCTGAATGCGACGTTCGCATTAATGAGGAAGGAAACGTGCTCGAACGATTATCGAGCCCTCCCTCTTTTCTTTCGCCCCATTACCAACTTTTTTCGAACACCCTTCATCCCCGAACGACGCCGGAACAAAAAGTCCGTCGTTCGACTGAACCCTGTCTACGTTGAAGCGTTCGCATCGCGTCAGTGAAATTTCTTCCGTCTCTGTTCGTTCTACGAGAAGAAAAAGGATTCGTCGATCGTATTCGCTGAACCCGGATTTCCCGTTTGTTCCGCAACTGTTTTAACCAAGGTTAGGAGAAGCAGTCTAAAATCTGTAACGGATGCTTGTTACCCCCGGTTCTTTAATCCGAGGCGGAATTTCGAAGAGGAGAGAATTAATCTTCGATCGACGATGATTTATCTCGAAAGGTTTATTTCGACGGTTTATTATGTTGAAATACAGCGATCAGTGAAATAGGAGAAATCATTCAGTTACATTTTATTCATTTATTTATTTCTTTATTCATAAGGGATTAATCCATTGGAGAATTATAAGGAAATTATTGCAGTGAGGTATGAAAATATAATAATGGTAACGGAGAAAATTAAAAATATACAAATGGAAGAGAAGTGTATAAAGATACGGAAATTTCACAGAGAAGAACGGTGTAATAGCTGTTTTATACAGTAAAAAGATTTTCTTTAGAAGATTTCTTTTTAGGAGACTTTTTTTTAGAACAGATTCTTTTCAAATGTAATTGTAAATCTAATGTCCAATTATTTTTCTAATAAACGTCTTCTACACCTTCTCCACTTTGGAATTAATTATGTAGTATCGTAGTTTTAAGGACCGCAAACGCGAAAGTGTGGATCGACTAGACGAAAGTCAGGCCCATTGGAAAGAACAGTTGGCGATAAACAATTAATCGTTAAACAATTAAAAATGTTTAACGAGCGCGGGGCGAGAAAAGGGAAGGCCTATAAGGGTTTTGTCAAACGAGGAAAAGACCAGTGTTGAATGAAAAACCGAGTCGTAGAGTTGTATAAAGAGTTGAGAGTTGAACTTAGAATTGCGTGGCAGAGTTGGGTTAGAAGTAGTTGTATTTTCAGTATTTATAAGTTAGGAATCACTGTGTACTGTATACTTTTGCTATCAATCATACTAATAATAACAATAATAATAATAATAATAATAATAGTAATAATAATAATAAAATAATAATAATAGTAATAATAATAATAAAATAATAATAATATTAATAATAATTATTATTATAAGATACTTTCTACAATTAGATATTGTATTTTATAACCAGCAATTATACTTCAGTTAAGTGAACGATATGACAAATGGAAGTATCCGATCAATTTTCTTAACCACTCAATTTTCCAAATATCAACAATGATTGAAAAATATCAATAAGCGTCGGTATACAACGCACACTGAATACTAAACACCTATCATTCTCTCGTGCTTAAATTCTTTTATCCAAACACCTCTGTCACCCCCTTCATTCGTATAATAAAAGCCCAGTTCCGTAATTATTCAAGCCTTCACTCGTTATCCAGAAAG
The DNA here is from genome assembly GCA_033822845.1 of Tetrapedia diversipes. NCBI lineage: Eukaryota > Metazoa > Arthropoda > Insecta > Hymenoptera > Apidae > Tetrapedia > Tetrapedia diversipes. The sequence goes on along the minus strand of JAOPTO010002488.1, from coordinate 17 downwards.
CACGCGTCATACCTTAA
>JAOPTO010002483.1:13580-49730 GCA_033822845.1 Tetrapedia diversipes | reverse complement strand
TGGATTCAGGAAAACGCAGTACAAGGCATAGATATAACGTGCTACCCCCTTCATACTCATGTTCTGCTGATGGGAGAGCACGGATTCAAGCAAAACGGAGTATAAGGCGTAGCCATAACGTTTTACCTCCTTCATACTCATGTTCCGCTGATGGGAAAGCATGGATTGAGGCAAAATGCAGCATAAGGCATAGATATAACTTGCTACCTCCTTCATATTCATATTCTCCTGATGGGAAAGCATGGATTTAGGCAAAACGGAGTATAAGGCGTAGATACCACGTGCTACCCCCTTCATACTCATGTTCTCCTGATGGGAAAACATGGATTCAGGCATAACGCAGTATACGGCACAGACATAACGTGCTACCTCATTCGGACTTTCCTTATCCCTATGGGAATGCTAGGATTCAGGAAAAACGCAGTATAAGGCATAGATATAACGTGCTACCCCCTTCATACTCATGTTCATCTGATGGGAAAGCATGGATTCAGGCAAAACGGAGTATAAGGCGTAGATACAACGTGCTACCCCATTAAAACTCATGTTCTGCTGATGGGAAAGCATGGATTTGGGCAAAACGCAGCATAAGGCACTGATAAAACGTGCTACCTCCTTCGGACTTAAGTTCTCCCGCTGGGAATGCTTGAATTCAGGCAAAACGCAGTATAAGGAACAGATATAACGTGTTAACTCCTTCATATTCATGTTCTCCTGATGGGCAAGCATGGATTCGGTCAAAACGCAGTGCAAGGCGTATATATAACGTGCTACCCCCTTCATAGTCACGTTCTGCTGATGGGAAAGCGTGGATTCAGGCAAAACGCAGTAAGAGGCATAGATATAACGTGCTACTTCCTTCATACTCATGTTCTCCTGATGGGAAAGCATGCATTCGGTCAAAGCGCAGTACAAGGCATAGATATAACTTGCTATCTCCTTCATATTCATGTTTTCCTGATGGGAAAGCATGCATTCGGTCAAAGCGCAGTACAAGGCGTAGATATAACGTGCTACCTCCTTCATACTCACGTTCTGCTGATGGGAAAGCGTGGATTCAGGCAAAACGCAGTATGAGGCATAGATATAACGTGCTATTTCCTTCATACTCATGTTCTCCCGATGGGAAAGCATGGATTCGGGCAAAACGCAGCATAAGGCACAGATATAACGTTCTACCTCCTTCATACTCATGTTCTCCTGATGGGGAAACGTGGATTCAGGAAAAACGCAGTATAAGGCATAGATATAACGTGCTACCTCCTTCATACTTACCTTCTCCCCATGGGAAAGCTTGGATTCAGGAAAAATGCAGTACAAGGTCATGTTAAAAATAGTACATTGCGGAAAGAGGTTCGGGCGATATCGCGCATAGCGACGCCCCTGGATTCGCGACCTCTGCATCGTACCTTCTTAAAAGCAACGGTAATCGAGTAATGTTTAACGGCAGATTCGGTAAACATCGACGCGGCCTTGGCATTTGTTGTTCGAGGAAATCGAACAGCCAGATAGAAAAAAGATGTTTAACGAATCCCTAACGCCCGTAGCTCGTCAAATTTGAAATTTAACTAACGACCAAAGAAAGGGCGTTCATATACGAGTGAGAGAGAAAGACATACTTCGTCTGCGTGGTATTTAATACCGAGTGCACGCAGACGAAGGCGCATTCCGTTTCGAAATTTTGCCTCGCGCAGAAAAGTATAGTTTAATATCTCAAACGGAAATAATCACGGAGTTGAAGTTTGTCGAAAAGAAAGGTACGGGAACGTTACGCGTTTCGTGGTTTCGTCTATCGGTCATACGTACGGGAGATTCTAGAATTGGACGTGGCTTTCTCCAATTCTAGATTCAAGCATTTTGCATCCTGTAGCTCCGTGATGTCGGTGAACAAACATGAGTTGCATCTGGTTCACCGACAAAAGTCACCTGGATTCCTCTGGACACGAGGAAAGAACAGTCGATGATCTCCGACTATCGGAGCTCGACCATGGCGGTAATAATCACCTATTCTGTTCGGTGTATCCCTGCTGTCCAATTCGTGAAGCATTAAGGGGATATACGCCTACAGAGTGGGGTACGCTCTTTCTTAAAACCTGCCTACCAACAGCAGGTGTATTCTAGTGGAGGATAATGGTCCTGCTCCCGTGCACCAAGTGAATTGGGGACGCCCGTTCACGCACAGGGGGTCTTACTGAAAGTCCTAGAATACGCTCGATCCGTGCACGATTGAGCTACGGTCGTTCCTTCTAAACTGCAATGGCTATGATGCTAATTGAGCTACGCCTGTCGCAGTGTAGGTCCGGCGGTGCATGCACCAATAATGCAGAAACAATGCGAGGAGGCCCCAGCCGCTCTGCGAAAGAAATACTGGAGGCGCTCTGCAGTTTCTGCAGGTCCATGCGGCCAGCCATAATGGACTACGCATTACGTGTGTCCTTACAACGCACACGTAAGGGGAACGAGCGGAAGAAGGCGTTGTGTGTATTACGATGGAATCGTCTATGTAGTAGACAAGTCGAATACACACATGAGAGAGTAGATCCTTGGTGTTTACCAAGACGTAGTCTAAACACAACGACGCGTCTGATCTATATGTGTTGAGCATTGCGATGCTCAACACTAATCTCTTAACAGGATTAATTGCCGCCGCAAGAAATCGTCGCGACACGGATTATCGCCGTGCAATAAGCCGACGATTCGGACCTGACAATAATAATATTTATCTTGTAAAATTCATACAGTCCACAATTGTTCGCAGGTGAAGACCCTGACCAGCCCGACAAGCCGGACCACTCGACAAGGCCAGGCAAATACAAATCGGGCCAAGGAGCAGGCGCAACCTCTCTTTATTTTATTTTTGCTATTCGTTATTCTAATTTGTATAATTCAAATAAACGGTGTTCCGCATCGGACACCAATATAAATATACCTCAGCGTTGACAGTTCTTAACCTTGTCGATACCACTCTCCCTCTTCTGGCGAATCGAAGACTAGGGCCTATAGTTCTTTTCAGAATATACCCTAGTCGAGTTTAAAGTTTTTTAAACAAGGTCCTTCGAGCCGGATAGAGGAAAGAGGGCGACAAAGTAAGAGTCAACAGACACTGAGAAAATTAGAACGAGAGAATAAACAACAGCGGACGCAATGGCATCCCCAACAGGCGAGGAAGCTCACGTTACAAGAGAAATGAGGACGTTACTGTTGCAACAGAACACAAGTATCGCGTCTTTCTCAAACGTGATTACCAACCTGAAGAAGAGGGGGAAGGCGAACCTAACCGTTCCCGTATTACGCAAAAGATGCGAAACTCTAGAAAAAGAGTGGGAATTAGTCAAAAGTCGACATGGAGAGTTGCTCTCCATACTGACCGATGACGTGGCAGAGTCAGTTTCGTACTTTGCCAATGACGGATTCGCCTTGGCACAGGAGAAATTTGAAGATGCTTACGATTTCGTGGTAAACGAAATCGGGAAGCGATCACCGGCATCGGGATCGTTCTCCGAAGACAAACCAACGTCCGCACACGAACCGTTACAGGGAATGCCGATAAAGCTGCCGGAACAGACGATTCCGAGATACAGTGGCGATCCAACTGGGTGGGAACATTTCGCCGATTTGTTCTCCGCTGCAGTGATACGCAACCGAACGCTGTCAGATGCACAGCGGTTGCAGTACCTAAATTCATGCTTGGATGGTGAAGCACTAGCAGCGATCTCAGGATTCCCTATAACGGATCAAAACTTCGAACCGGCTTGGCAAGAGCTGCGAACACGATTTTATAATAAAAACGTCATCATTTCGACCCTTTTGGCGCCAATGCGAGCATTGAAAGTAATACGCCAGGGCGATCTGGAAAGTATCCAGCAGGTGACAGTAAAAGTGAAGCAGTCGCTAGCCGCTTTGCGCAACTTTGGATACGACTCCACAACCGGGATTCCGTTGTTGGAGGATACGATAATCCAAAAGATGGATTCAAATTTGAAAGAAATTTGGGAAAGATCGCGCAAAGATCCGAAGGAATTCCCTAAATGGGACGAGCTGTACACGTTCCTGACAGACCTGACAACGCCTTTGTTGGTAGACAAGGCGAAATGTAAACACGTCGACAAGTCGGGAAAAACAGCTGATTCAAACAGGCGGACTCAAAAGTCATACCTTCACAGTCATAACGCCTTAGTAGAGCAGCCGTTAAAAGGTGTGCAGCTCTGCACTCTATGCAACGGACCGCACAAGCTGTTAATTTGTAATCAGTATAAGAGACTTAGTGCGAAAGAGAAGTATTTGGTGTTGAGGACAAGCCAATACTGCACGCTATGCCTCTCGCAGGAGCATAGCATCTCTGATTGCGAGAGTGGAGTGACCTGTGACCACTGCCATAGGCGACATCACAGGACACTACATTTCGAGACCTCTAGCACAAAGTACTCCAAAGGAGCGCAAAAAGCGAAAAGGGTCCCGAATAACAAAAACGGTGACAACGAGGGTTCCTCTCAAACACCGAAACATACAGCTGAGCGACCGACTCCGGGGCCAAGTTCACAAAATTATGCTTCGCACTGTGCAACGAATGTCGCGCCGGAGAAATCTGTATTGCTGGCCACAGCTCTCGTACGGATATACGGGAAAGACGGGTCGTCGCGAATAGCGCGAGCCCTCTTAGATCAGGGGTCAGAAGCCTCCTTCATTTCCTCCAACCTGGCGAATGACCTGAGACTTCCGAGGAAGAAATCTCAGGCCATAGTAACGGGCTTGGGGGGCGGAGAAGGACGCTCAATTAACCACTGCGTGGACGTGGAAATTTGTTCAAGTGACGAGGCTTCGTTGAAGTATACAACGAAGGCGTTCGTAATCCCAAACATCACGTCCTACGTACCACCAGCAATTTGCAGCCTCAAATACAAGGTGTGTGACAAATTGAAACTGGCTGATCCAAACCCGGGCTCCGAAGCAAAAATAGAAATTTTGCTCGGAGCCAATCTGTACGGGAGACTCCTCCGAGACGGAATGCGTCGAATAAACGAGGAGGGATTAATAGCGCAGGAAACGGTGCTCGGCTGGATATTGTCCGGTCCAGTCCAAGAAGGAGAATCAAAATCGCAGCATGTGCGCTCACTCAATTGCACTATCCTGGATTCATTGGATAGTGCAATTCGGCGATTTTGGGAAACGGAAACCATTCCCCTTAATAAGATCTGGACACCGGAGGAAAAACAGTGCGAAGAGTATTTCGAAAAAACAGTTACTCGAGATGAATCGGGTCGATTCATAGTGCGTCTGCCGTTTCGAGTGCCAAGGCCGAAAGAAACGCTTGGAGAATCTCTCCATATAGCGCTTTCCGCCTTAACTAGATTACGGCGAAAATTAGACGCGGACCCGACGCTGTTGCGAGAATACGGTGAATTTTTAACCGAGTATGAATCGCTCGATCACATGACGAGACTATCGTCGATCGAAAAAAGGCGATTATACATTCCGCACAGAGCAGTGGTTCGAACCGAGAGTGCGACAACCAAGCTGCGAGTGGTTTTTAACGCAACGAGCGGCACCACAGGCGGTCGCTCACTAAACGACGTATTGCACGTGGGCCCAAAATTGCAGCAGGATATTACTGCAATTTTAATGAACTGGAGGCTATATAGATATGTGTTGGTAGCCGACATCGAGAAAATGTTTCGACAAAATTCTCGTCGCTCCAGAAGATCGTCGTTATCAGTGCATAGTGTGGCGGGAGCCAGACAGCGAGAAATTATCCGCTTTCGAGCTCAATACTGTAACTTACGGTACCGCCTGTGCACCATACCTCTCGATGAGAACAATTCTCGAGTTGAATAAAGTCGAGGGTAGCAATTTTCCCCTCGCAGTGCCGGTCCTAACAAAGGACATTTACGTCGATGACGTATTTATGGGCGCTCCAAGCAGAAATGCGTTAGAGCAAAAACGTAAACAAGTATGCGAGCTCTTAAAAAGAGGCGGGTTTCTTTTGAGAAAATGGGCAGGAAATTCACCTGACTTATTAAGAAACATACCGCAGGGCGCTCACTCCCACGCAGTTGACCTCACTTTGTTCGATGAGTCCGAATTAAAGGTGTTGGGTCTGCGATGGATTCCATCGGGAGATTATTTCTATTTCAACTTGCAGCGGTTTCAACCGACAGTTGCGCGAATAACAAAACGTGAGTTATTTTCGGAAATTGCAAAATTGTACGATCCACTCGGTTGGTTGTCACCAGTGGTGGTACGCGCGAAAATACTCATGCAAGCTCAATGGTTGGAAAAACTCAACTGGGACGAGCAAGTTTCAGCAACCACGCACAGAATATGGAACAATTTCTGTGAAGATTGGGGCAAGTTGAACAAACTGAAAATCCCTCGATGGATACAATATGGAGGAAACACAGATTCCATAGAATTGCATGGATTTTGCGATGCATCAACTGTTGCATACGCTGCAACTGCGTACCTCCGAGTGTCTGATGCAAGCGAAAACGCGGTTACAAGTCTGTTAATGGCAAAAACCCGCGTCGCTCCGTTGAAGACACTGACAGTGCCGACTCTCGAATTATGCGGGGCCGTGCTCCTCGCGGACCTATTGGTTCATATTCAGAGTCACCTGTCAATAAAAATCAAGCGAGTGGTATGCTGGTGTGATAATAAAACAGTCCTCGCGTGGTTAAAGAAACATCCATCTACGTGGAAGCTCGTCGTAGCGAATAGGGTCTCCAAAGTGCAGACGGCTCTGCCGCACGCAGAATGGAAGTATGTCCCGACGCGCGACAACCCCGCAGATTTGAATTCGCGCGGGGTCGAAAGCGACGAGCTATTGAACTGCACGTTATGGATGCAAGGGCCGGCTTGGTTGAGAAAGGCGGAAACAGAATGGCCTGCAATCCCAGTTTCCGCCGAAACCGAGGAAGAAAAAAGAATCGCCCACGCCCACACGGCATCCACTAAGGAAGAGTGGAAATTTCTTTTCCGCTTTTCCAAGTGGAGCAGATTAATACGCGTGACAGCGTACTGCGTACGTTTTTTCAAGGCGTTGAAAGGCGACAAACCGTTGGATTCTTCGACTGGCCTCAATTCTAAGGAATTGCAAGATGCAACGGAAAGGATAGTTCGGCATCTGCAATATATGCATTTCGAGGAGGAAATTCGATATTTGGAAACAAATCGAGCACTCCCCTCCACATCAAAATTGAAATCTCTGAGTCCCTTTCTGGATAAGAATGGAGTGCTCAGAGTAGGCGGAAGATTGGAAAATTCCGTCCTTGCCTGGGAAACTAAGTTTCCCATGATACTGCCGAAACATTATGTGGCAACACTCATTATTCGGCAGTGTCATCTGAACACGTTGCATGGAGGCATGCAATTAACAATGCACACCGTCCGACACCGATTCTGGATACTCGGTTGTCGGAATGTAACGCGAACGGTGATTAACCAATGCATGCGCTGTACTCGCTGGAGAGCGAGTACAATGTCGCAAAAAATGCAAAACTTAATCCCCGCGCGTTGTCGACCGTCTCGCGCATTTAATAATTGCGGGGTCGATTATGCCGGGCCGTTTCGAGTCCGCGATTCAGCAGGAAGTGGTAAAACGGCCCATAAGACATACATAGCGGTGTTCGTCTGCTATGCAACGAAAGCTATCCACATCGAACTCGTGAGCGATTATTCCACGGGTGCATTTTTAGCTGCATTAGAAAGGTTCGTTTCCCGTCGTGGTATTCCTGCCAATATGTACAGTGATAACGGAACGAATTTTGTCGGCGCAGAGCGAGAATTGATGCGAGAATTTAACCGCAGATATTCATCGCAAGAAATTCGCGACAAATGCAGCGAAATTGGCATTAACTGGAAGTTCAATCCTCCCAGTGCTCCACATTTCGGTGGAATGCAGGAAGCTGGTGTGAAATCTGTAAAACATCATCTAAAACGCATAATCGGAGACTTTACGCCTACGATTGAAGAAATGCAAACGTTGCTTTGCAAAATCGAGGCGAGTTTAAATTCGAGACCTATCGCCGCGGTTAGCGACGATCCGAACGATTATGCGGTACTCACACCTGGACACTTTCTGACGGGAGATGCGCTTAACGCTCTCCCATGGCCATCAGTGGAAGAGGAACCCGTAACGCGCTTGAAGCGTTGGAGGGCAATCCAAAAATTTCACGAGCAACTCTGGAGACACTGGACGAGAGATTATCTGATCCAGCTCCAGAACCGGTACAAGTGGTCATCCACCGAAAAATCGCTAAAAGAAGGCGACGTTGTGCTCATGGAAAATACGCTCCTCCCCCCAAACCAATGGGAAATGGGAAGAATCGAGCAGGTTTTCCCGGACAAGGAAGGAAATGTCCGAGTGGTCAAGGTACGTACGGCAAAATCAAGCTACACTCGGCCGATTACGCGGATGTGTAAGCTACCCGTAGACGACCTTCCACACATACACAACGAAGATGTTCGATGACTCGATCGCTTCAAATCAAGTAACGAAAAGACGGTTAATCCCTCGAATTACGAAAACAAGAGTGAGCAAGACAAAGAGAAAATACAGCTCCTTTGTCTAATCTACACTCTTGGAGGGCTCCTGAAACCTGCGGGGAGCGGGCAGGGTGTGATCTCTTAAATAGCGTTACCGAACACGCGATCGTCAGTCATTTTCCAAAAATTTGTGAAAAATGGAGCAAAACACGGGACTAGAAGTGCCGATGGAAACGTGTAATATTGAACCAGTAGTTCCCGTGTCGAAACCCGTAATCCTGAAAAGTGAGAAGTTCACATCCACAACTTTAGACAAGCGGGATAGGGCGTTGGGGGCCGGTCAATCCGGCTTCACGATCGACATAGGACCGCCCGAAAAGCTAGTGGTTTTACGGGTGCCGGACCACGTACCGACCACAACACGGAGATATCGATGCCCCACGAAGGAGGGACGCTACCTCCTTAAATGGAACAAGGAGGGCACCTTGACCAGCCTAGTGTATAAAAAGAGGGAACCACCGGGCAATAACGCCAAAACGGAGGAGCGAGGCCGAAAACCAAGAGAACCGATGCCCTCCACTTCGGGGCATCAAGCACGAAGGTCAGAAACAAGGCGAGAGACCCGCCGACCCGACACGAGCACGGACCTGACCCGGCTCGCGGAAGTCCTGCGTGACCTGTGCCAGCGCACCGGGGCTAAAAAAGAGCAACGGAGAAGTAAGCGACCAAAAATGTAAGTCTTGTTTTTGCTCACTAAATTCTAAACTCCCACGCTCAAATCTTTCACTCGTATACCTTTCGTGATTAGTAGAGTACGCGAATTTCAATTTTAAGTTGCATGCAACGTAAGTCCCTTCTAACTTGTTGCGCGGTCGCGCAAGGGGGGCGGTATGTTAAAAATAGTACATTGCGGAAAGAGGTTCGGGCGATATCGCGCATAGCGACGCCCCTGGATTCGCGACCTCTGCATCGTACCTTCTTAAAAGCAACGGTAATCGAGTAATGTTTAACGGCAGATTCGGTAAACATCGACGCGGCCTTGGCATTTGTTGTTCGAGGAAATCGAACAGCCAGATAGAAAAAAGATGTTTAACGAATCCCTAACGCCCGTAGCTCGTCAAATTTGAAATTTAACTAACGACCAAAGAAAGGGCGTTCATATACGAGTGAGAGAGAAAGACATACTTCGTCTGCGTGGTATTTAATACCGAGTGCACGCAGACGAAGGCGCATTCCGTTTCGAAATTTTGCCTCGCGCAGAAAAGTATAGTTCAATATCTCAAACGGAAAAAATCACGGAGTTGAAGTTTGTCGAAAAGAAAGGTACGGGAACGTTACGCGTTTCGTGGTTTCGTCTATCGGTCATACATACGGGAGATTCTAGAATTGGACGTGGCTTTCTCCAATTCTAGATTCAAGCATTTTGCATCCTGTAGCTCCGTGATGTCGGTGAACAAACATGAGTTGCATCTGGTTCACCGACAAAAGTCACCTGGATTCCTCTGGACACGAGGAAAGAACAGTCGATGATCTCCGACTATCGGAGCTCGACCATGGCGGTAATAATCACCTATTCTGTTCGGTGTATCCCTGCTGTCCAATTCGTGAAGCATTAAGGGGATATACGCCTACAGAGTGGGGTACGCTCTTTCTTAAAACCTGCCTACCAACAGCAGGTGTATTCTAGTGGAGGATAATGGTCCTGCTCCCGTGCACCAAGTGAATTGGGGACGCCCGTTCACGCACAGGGGGTCTTACTGAAAGTCCTAGAATACGCTCGATCCGTGCACGATTGAGCTACGGTCGTTCCTTCTAAACTGCAATGGCTATGATGCTAATTGAGCTACGCCTGTCGCAGTGTAGGTCCGGCGGTGCATGCACCAATAATGCAGAAACAATGCGAGGAGGCCCCAGCCGCTCTGCGAAAGAAATACTGGAGGCGCTCTGCAGTTTCTGCAGGTCCATGCGGCCAGCCATAATGGACTACGCATTACGTGTGTCCTTACAACGCACACGTAAGAGGAACGAGCGGAAGAAGGCGTTGTGTGTATTACGATGGAATCGTCTATGTAGTAGACAAGTCGAATACACACATGAGAGAGTAGATCCTTGGTGTTTACCAAGACGTAGTCTAAACACAACGACGCGTCTGATCTATATGTGTTGAGCATTGCGATGCTCAACACTAATCTCTTAACAGGATTAATTGCCGCCGCAAGAAATCGTCGCGACACGGATTATCGCCGTGCAATAAGCCGACGATTCGGACCTGACAATAATAATATTTATCTTGTAAAATTCATACAGTCCACAATTGTTCGCAGGTGAAGACCCTGACCAGCCCGACAAGCCGGACCACTCGACAAGGCCAGGCAAATACAAATCGGGCCAAGGAGCAGGCGCAACCTCTCTTTATTTATTTTTGCTATTCGTTATTCTAATTTGTATAATTCAAATAAACGGTGTTCCGCATCGGACACCAATATAAATATACCTCAGCGTTGACAGTTCTTAACCTTGTCGATACCACTCTCCCTCTTCTGGCGAATCGAAGACTAGGGCCTATAGTTCTTTTCAGAATATACCCTAGTCGAGTTTAAAGTTTTTTAAACAATTCTCTATATCTATAATCTATTTGTATGTGATATATTTGACAGATTATAAACAGAAAAGTAATGATACTGATTATAAAAATGTTCAAAACAGAAATATTCAGCACACCGCGAACATCTTATAATAGCGAAAATAACAAGATTTAAAACACGATCAACATTTCAAGATATCGAAAACCTGCAAACTATTGCACAATCATTTGTTTCGCTTGTGAAGTCCAACATCCCAGCTATCAAGGTAGAAGAAGTTTGTAACACAGATGAGAGTGGTTTCAATCTTGAAATACACTCTGGGCGAACATTAGCGAATGTAGGAATGAAATCGGTAGAAGCTATTGTTCAATCGGTATCTTCTATGACACACAGCTATACGGTAATGCCTTTAATATCTGCAAACGGGCGTCTTCTTTCGCCACTCCTTATAGTTTTGAAGGAACCAACTGGAATAGTTGGCCCCAGAGTGCAACAAACTGTATACCGTCCAACTAATATTTACATCGTGTCCTCAAAATCAGGGTAGCTTACATCCGAACATTTCAAAACTTTAAGGAAGTATATCTACCTAATACTGGTCCTAAAAGTATGCTACGATTCGACTCGTGGATGGGACATTATTCAACTCAATTGCAGCAGTTAATTCTAAAAGACAAGGAGGTATCATTTCAAGTCATTCCAAAAAAGACAACCAGTTTCATTCAGCCTTTAGACGTGTATGGGTTTCGGATATGGAAAAATTTCATGCGAACATTTTCGGACAGTATAATTCTGCAAGATATAGACATAAATTTGCACACAAGCAATGAAATTATCAAATTACAGTCACTTACCCACAACCAGTTTTCCTCACCCAGATTCCGAAACCTTTTTAAACATGCTTGGTTTAAACGTGGATATTTAGAAGTGCACCCTGGAATCTTTGAAAATCCTGTGGATTTTTGTTATTTTAAAAGTCAGAAATGTGTGCTCATCTGTAGCGTTTGTGAAAAGCTCGCTTTTGTGAGATGTTCGTAGTGTGCCAAGTACTTCTGTTTTGAACATTTTTACAATGAATATCATTACTGTATAATCTGTGAAATATAATATACAAATATACAAATAGATTATATAGAAATATACAAATAGATTATAGGTATAGAAAATAGACACAATAAATAAAGACATTTCAAGAGAAACGTGTTTTAAATATTTTCTATAGAGGTGAATTCAACAAATATCATCCGAAGTGTATTGAAATATTCTATTGAACAGAAAAAATACAAGAAATAAAATATTATAATAGTATGAAACAAAATGAAAAAAATGTTGAGTTCACTTCATATATTATAAGTTGTTTCCAATAATCACACAAACTCTAATGTATCGTGTGTTAACAAAAAAAAACATGCCTGTATGTGTTGCCATTACGAATCGTATACGTGATCAATTAACTACTGAATAATTGAAATTACTGAATTTCATATTACAGTATGAAATTTGTGTAATCGATAATGTAAATTGTCTGTTATGAAACCACACTAATAATAAAAATGCTACGTCAGACTTTAAATTCGACAATAGATGTTTTATTTATTTATAAACAAAATAGATAAAGAAAAACTATTCAGAAGGATGGATAGGCGGTACCGAAGAGCACTTTAACTTGAGATTAAAGAAACCAAAAAATGAAATTTAAGGTCTGGTGGAGGGGGTAACTCAAAAAATATCGGTTTTTCGAAAAATCTTTTTATATATTCTTGTAAACATGAAAAAAGCATTCAACTTTTGTTTAAACTCTTTTTCAAGATCTCTCACCGTTCTCGAGATATTCGGGGACAAATATACATTTATATTTTCTTTAAGGGGTGAAATCACCCCTTGAAAATGAAATTGGGCACGAACAAAAAATAGGTATGTATTATGGATGATTTACTCTAACTGTACACCAAGTTTCATATTTTTTTTAATTTCTGGGTTCAGAAACTTCCCTTGTTAGTGAAAATTTGGATTACTCCTAATTGCAAGTATTCTACTGTTGGAAACAATCGTTATCCTTATTCTTATAATAATAGATAAGAGTAATGAAATACTTACAATCTGAGTATGAATGGAAATTTGCGCTGTATTTTCTCACAAGCAAATTTTTCAAGCGAAGCAACGCGAGGTAATATAATAAAATTTTATTTTTATTCGGAAGAACCTGCTGCAACTGTGCACCGCAAACACAGAGGATTAGGATGAAAAAGTTCTTTGACGCTCTCGTAACGTGTCCAATCGAATTTATCGGTTACGGCCTGATATCCGCAGTTTCACGGACTTGGTGCAGGCCGAATTCTTTCTCTCAGAAGCGGAAGGTGAAAGGTGTGCGAGGAAGTACACTATCGATTTTCCCAATCTTTGGCACCATACAATCCAAGAGTTCAACAACCTTTGTTTACTAAATCCTGTACTTTCAATAATATACACGCTGTTGCGTACTAAATTAGGGTAGAGGTGTGTACAGTAACGACCCTATACCTGCCTCGGTAGAAGGGGAGTACTTACCAGCCCTCCCTTCCTACAATACCTGTAAGCAGCTGTGAATGGTTCGGAATTACCGTCACTTTTGATTTAAATATCGGCCCATGTAAAGCATTGTAACACACAAGTCATCAAGAGAACAACTGAGAATACAACTACTATAAACATTACCAAGAGAAATAGAAGAACAATTCAACTCAACTCTATCGTGTTCAATCTGACACCTAACCAACTCCTGATATCAGCTTTAATCAATCTCATCAAAAGAAAAACTTTTCGCCATACAAGACGGTTACAAAAGAGTCGGGAAGTATTTCGGGAGCAATACACCGCTCTCGCAGCTAAATCTACGTATAGAATACACGCTATCACTGAGATAGGTAACTAAACCATGGATGAGATGACTTCGTTTATTCTCCTATTTGAGTATCATACAATTCTAATAAAAGAAAGAACGTCGAATATTCGAATACCGATTATTGCCATTTTGGTTATCCGAATAAATGATTGTTTGAATATTACGCATGTATGTATTTAAATTTTTGGATATAAAAATGTTGAATTTACTTTTATATTCCGTTTTTCGTATTCCGCTTTTCGTGTTACTATATCTATTTCGCACGAGTAGCGAGAAAAAATACCTTATGTCAATAAAATAAATAAGGAAAAAAGAATTAATTTTGCAAAAACTTATATAAATAAACCGTTAGATTTTTGGAAACGAGTTATTTCTTCGGTTGAGAGGACATTCAATATTTGGGGTTCAGATGGACGAAGATTAGTTTATGGAAAAAAGGAAGAACATTTGAAATCCAGAAATATCAGACCTACAATTAAGCATGGTGGAAGCGGTCTTATGGTATGGGGCTGTATAGTGGCAAATCGACTTGGAAACTTACATTTCCTTAATGGAATAGTAGACCAATATAAATATTTTAATGTTTTTAAATCTAATTTGAAAGAAAGTGCCCAGAAATTTCGTCTTTCTGACAATTACTGGTTTCAACAAGACAATACCCCTTTCATAAGACCCGTTTAATTAGAGATTGACTTTTATACAACGCTCCTCATGTTCTGGAAACTCCGCCGCAATCACCGGATGTAAATCCAATTGAGCACATATGGCAAGAATTGAAATATCGGTTACAGAAATATAAACTTTCAAATAAAAATGCTTTAAAAAAACGCATTACAAGAAGAATGGGAAAAAATAAAGGAAAATATAACAAATAATTTGATTGAATCTATACCCAGGTGATTACAAACGATTATTGATAATAAGAGATATCCTACAAAATATTAATTACTATAAATATCACCAATTCATAAACAAAAAGCATTCTGTATGAATACTTTTTTCCCGTCGATTTCCTTAGTTTATTCGGCTTTTAAGATTTCTCTGTTCTATTTTTATTTAGATCATAGTAAAATTTATATTACCTGAAAGCTGAATTGATTTCCTAATTGCTGATGTGCCTTTCATAGCTAACTAGTCTTCTGTAATTAAAGTTATTAGCGTTTAAACTGAACGTATTGCGGTGTATGAATACTTTTTTCGGTAACTGTATTTGGTACAGTGAGAAAAGTAGGGACTGAAATTAAAGAACAGAAAGGCAGCAAACATGGAAGAATTAAACCATATTGAATAATTCTCGGGAGTAGAGAATTATCAAATTTGGAAATTTCAACTAAATACAAATTCTGCTTGAGGCCAGCGACTTGCTGTCTCTTATGCTTAATAAAACGGAAATTGATAAACGAACATCGCAATGGATAGTAAAAAATGGTAAGGTAAAATCATTTATTATCAAGACCATTAATAAACATGTATTAATGCATATTCTAACTTGTGAGACTGCGTATGACATGTGGACCAAGCTTGAATCAATCTAACAAAGAGACAGCCAACAGCAGAAATGCAATCTATTGCAAGAATCTTATAACAGTTCATTCGATAAAAACTCTGATATAGCAACACGTATCAATAAACTTCAGAATTTAAGATTCAAACTAGAGATACTAGATTGTCATATTGATGATGATATGTTAATAATGAAAATTCTACTGACTCTGCCACAAGAATATAAATACTTTATGACAGCATGGGAGTCAATGAGCAAGCCAGAAAAAACATTGGAAAACTTAAACGCAAGAATCTGAAGCTGAAGAAGCTATACACCGGAAAGAGAAGAACAAGATAAAGTAATTGCATTCAAAACGGATAACAAAAAATGCTACATGTGCGACAAAATGGGATACACGGCGAGAGACTGCAGAAGCTGGAAAATATGTAGTTCAACTGTAAGATGTTTTAAATGCAATAAGATGGGTCATATATCTAAAAACTGTAAAGGACTAACAGAAACAGAAAATAAAGAAAAATACTGTTTCACATGCAAAAGGAATAATCATTTAACTAAAGATTGTTACTACAACGGAAAAGGTACCAAAGGAAACAAAGTTGAAATCACAAAGAAAGCAGCCTTTCTTACTGTAAATGAAAACAAAGAAGAAGCAGAAGTCAAGACTAAAGCTGAGATCTGGATAATCGACTCAGGCACAACAGCACACATGACAAGCAATGACTCAAAACTATCGAAGAGAAAGAAGAGTAATGCTTCAATAGGAGTCGCAAAGGCTGATGAAGAAATGAAAGCAGAAAGCATGGGAGAATTAGATTTTAAGAAATGTAAGTTAGAAAAAGTAATGATAGTACCAGAAGTAAGTGTAAATCTATTATCAGTTAAAGAAATCGCACGACATGGAGGAATAGTAATGTTTGAAAGAAATAAAGTAACGATTAAGAAGGATGGACAAGAAGTGCTTGCAGGAGAAGCAGAAGGAGAAGGACCATTTAAGATTGCACTCTTAAGAGAGGGAAGAGAGGAAGCTAATCTAACGGAACCTGTATCAAATAAAGTGAACAATTGGCACAAGAAACTGGGTCGCACAAGTAAGGATAGAATGATTAAATTGATAGATATAGCAGAAGGTTTGAATCTGGATAAAAGAGAAGTAAAAGAGAGTAATTGGAGTTGTGATATATGTTACAAAGCAAAGCAGACAAGAGAAGGTTTCCAAGATTCCAGATTTAGAGCAAGAAAACCACTGGAATTAACACGTACGGATATACGTGGACCAGTGGAGTGTGAAATGTGGGACAAGAAGAGACTATTCGCTACGTTTCTTGATGGCTATAACCATTATGCAGAAATTGCATTACTTAAACGTAGAATGGAAGTCCAAGATGCTCTGATTGAATTTGTAAATAAAGCTGAAGCTCAATGGAATAGCAAGGTATATAAAATCAGATGTGACAATGGCAGAGAATACTGCAATGATCGGATGAAAGGATGGGCACAAAAGAAAGGCATCGAATTGGATTGGACTATACCGTACACTCCGCAGCAAAACGGGAGGGCTGAAAGGCTTAACAGGACACTCTTAGAAAAATTTCGAGCCTTAATATTTGATGCTAAAGTCAATAACCGATTTTGGGGTGAAGCACTATACACTGCTACGTACTTGATAAGTCGATCCCCAACTGCATCAAATAGAGTTACTCCCATAGAAATGTGGGGAAAACGAAGACCTGATTTAACCAGGTTGCAAGTGTTTAGAGTGGAGGCCTACTCAAAACAATTAGGTTATTTAAAAAAACTAGACACCAGAAGTAAGAAATACATGTTCATTGGATATGCAAGGAATGGCTATAGATTGTGGGATATTTCAAAAAAGAAAGTAGTGATAAGTAGGGATGTAAAATTCGGACCTAACCTGTATTCTCAAGGAGGGAATACTGGGGATGGAAATTTCGTAATATCAACTTCTTTTGATACAGAAGAGGAAAAAGAAAAGAACCTAGAGGAGGAAAGTAATAACGAAGAAAGAACTGAAGATGAATCAACGATAGAACAAAATGGAGAAGAACCTGAAGATCGAAACGGAGAAGCAGCTATTATAGAACAGCAGAGGGGCTCCTTGAGAAGAACAAACAGAATTAGGAAATACCTAGATAGGTTCGAATGTTGCATGTTCCTAACATATCAGAAAGCTTTGGATAGTCCAGACAAGAAGAAGTGGATTGATGCAATAAATGAGGAAAAGAAATGTTTGGATGAAAATAAAGTGTGGAAGAAAGTGGATAAAGATATGGCAAAAGGGAAACGAGTATTGAATGGAAAATCAAAGACAATGGGCGATTCAGAGCCAGGCTGGTTACAAGAGGTTTTGAACGAAAGTTTATGATAGACTACTGTGACACCTGTAGTCCAGTGATAGGAATAGATGCTCTTAGGATGCTCATGGCATTGGCCACAAAGGGAAAAAGACAGATTACGATCTTCGATATTAAAGCAGCTTTCCTCCTTGGATCCTTAAAAGGAGAAACGTATTTGAATGTGCCAAAAGGTTTTGAAGAAAAACCAAACAAAATTTGGAAATTGGACAAGGCAATTTACGGTAAAAACAAGTTCCTCTTGCATGGAACAAAAGATTCACCCGCTTCTTAGAAACAACCGATCTTTTATCTACCAAATCGGAACCTTGCTTGTTTGTGAACAAGACGAAAACGTTAATTATAGCTCTATACGTGGACGATGGAGCGATTTTATCAAAAAGTATCAGTGAAACAGAGGAACTAGTAAAGCAACTCAGTAGGGAGCTCAAGATTTCGGTTGATTGGGGTCCTCAAACATTCCTGGGCATGGAACTTGAACAGGAGAATGGGAGTCTCAAACTAAGCCAAAGCCAATACTGTCGTAAAATTCTCAGACTACAAAATGGCCGAAGCAAATGGTTCTGACATCCCTTGCAATGCCGATCTAAACTCAAAAACAGGCAAGCTGAGTTGCAGTACTTCCGTATGAGCAGGCGGTGGGAAGCCTTCTGTATCTGAGCAACAGAACTCGCCCCAACATAGCGTTCCCAGTAAATTTGGCAAGCAGATACACAAAGGACCCTAACGCAGAAGATGTGCTCCGGTTGAAAAAAATATTTAGATATCTCATGACTAATTCTGATTTGGGCATTAAGTTTGTTACGGATAAAACTCAGACTGAGAAAGGGGAACTGATCTGTTACTCCAACTCAAACTTCGCAGGAGACGTAGAATCATGAAAAAGCATTACTGGTTTCGTAATATTCTTTGGTAGAGGACCTATAAGCTGGACTAGTAGAAGACAATCGATAGTGACGCTGTCTAGCACCGAAGCTGAGTTTCTAGCCGCAGCAGAGTATGTAAGGACGTTGCTGTACCTGATGAATCTGCTAGTAGAGATTTCCAGTGCTAAAATCGTGACCGTTTTGAAAATTGACAATCAAAGTGCAATGCAAATGATCAAAAATGGTACAATTAACCGTCGATTTAAACATATCGATGTAAGTTACGGCTTTTAGTATGAAAAGTGCAAAGAAGGATTCTTGAGTTACAATACTGTCCGACCGATGTACAAACCGCCGACATACTCACCAAGCCGTTGAATAAACTGAGATTTGCTAGACATAGAGACGCAATAGTGACTTAAGTTCCATAAGGTAGTGTTGAACAAACCTGAGCGAAATTAAGGGGTTGTGTTGAAACAATATAAGTGATGAACGTAATTTCACGGGTTCTTTGTGAATGTATGCGTGGGCATGAGAGGGCAATTGGGAGAAAATAAATGAACTGCGAACAGATGAATGTCGGATGTGAGAACGGAAGCGTGTCGTGTGATAGTGGTATGATTTTTGATACAAAACGGGAGTATGCTGTGAACAGTAGTTATTATTGGTATTGTTGGTTTCATTAGTGTGCAAATACAATTCAAGCAATGTGTTCTTCGATCATCAAAATTCGGAAAGCTTTCAAATACCCGAAGTGCATTCTTTTAGCTTCATAAAATTGCTGGTAGAAATCAGTTGAACCCCTGCTACTGTTATTAATGTTATTGCATTTGCAGACATTTCATTGCATTTTGTAAAAACGTTCCTTTGTTTGTGTTATTTTTACGCAGAATATGATAATAATGTAATTACGCAAGTTATCTGAAACAAAAGTGTTTTGAAAATTTAATTTTCATTTTTCGTAATTTGGCTTATTTTCACATGGTTTAATTGATAAGATAACTTTTCTTAAACTTTTTACTCAGACTATTTTCATAATTACCAGCGCACATGAATAAAAATTTTGAAAAAGATGGATTTCCTTTCATATAATTGTACTTATGTATGTATGTATGTATGTACGAACGTGGAAACTAAATATGTACTTCAGTGTTTGTATTATAGAAAGCTCCTACTGTAGTCCTGCTATAATGACAATAAGTGCATCGTTTAACGATTGCACAGTATAATACAAATCTTCTGCTCTCTATTTAGAATCAATACATTATTTTGAAAGCCTTGCGTAATATAGAACTCGCTATCCAAGCTTGATAGCAAGACGGTGTTCGATATCAAAGTTGCATTAATAGTTGTATATCATGATGTTTCGGTTCTACGCGGATTGAGTGGGTAACGGTTACCCTAAATACACTAAATTGGCCCGCTAAATATACCTGCTCGTCAAACATGATATTCTCGCTTACGTATTAAATCGATCTGATTTACAAGTTCACTACTAGATAGACAACGATAGACTTCAATCGAATGCTATGGAGTTGAACGTACAGTGCTATTGTGTTTACCAATCAGTTAATGCGTGCTGTTTAGTACACCTCAACCGATGGTCCAACAACGGTTAACGATAATTATAAAAATGTTTGAATACTTTCATAATCTGAATTTTAATATTGCCTCCAGCTGCTATCTAATACAGCTGTTCCATTTCAGGATGTATAGTTAGTAAAAATAAGAGACTACGTAGGATTATCAGCTGAATACCCACTCCTTCAAGATGGCTGGGTACTAGTTAGTGATCAGAGTGGTTTACATCAGACCGAAAAATGCATAAAAATTTGTGAATTTCTCACTTATTGCTAATAGAATTAGTTGACGGCATGCCCACCACTCAAAAACGGTCCCAACAAGTTTACTTAAAAAGTCATTTTCAGTTCCGGGTGAACTTGCACGTGGTGTGCCGACTAACAAGTTCAAATTTATGAGACTCCGATACTATGAGACTATGTGACTATGTATCTTGCTATTTGACTATTAGACTATGTATCTTGCTATTTGACTATGTTCTTACTATTTGACTATGTTCTTACTACTTGACTATGTCTTACTATAATCCCGGCGCCGAAGTGGCTCAGTTTTATATGGAGGAGTTCGACTGGTCACTCCTCCATACCTCAAGGCGATACGCTAATTGGTTAGAGCCAAAAAGTCAAAACTCCAATCAGCCGTATGCCCTGAGTGCCACCAACCCCCGTTCTTGTGCCCTTAGCACGCGTTTTGAGAACGAGGGTGGGGTGAGCCACTCGGAGCGGGAAGTTTCCCGAATTTAGGCAACGAAGGGGAAATTCCTCTAGGCCCATGCGCCTCTCAAGTACGGGTGTCGGCTGGGCGCCGGGCCTACTGGAAGTCCCTTGTTTACGACATGCTCTTTGCTATTGAGGAACCACGGTTGACTTAGAAATTAAAGCTATTGTCCCTCAGTGGACGTTACGAAAGTTCGACGAAAAAGGCAAAGAAAAGGCTAAAATGTCCTAGTCCTCAAAAATAGCACTACCGGCACGCTCATGTCGTAAATGTCCCAATGGAAACTTCCCGCTGTTGTTTTGTGGGACGGAAGATGCTCTCCCCGTTGAGAGACCTTGGCCGCGTATGCAGCCTAAGGGTCTAACAAGGGTCCTGACCATGTTTGTAACGTTTTCATCATTATTCTACAATAGAATAGCAAATCAGGTAGACGCTAGTATTCCTGGCTTTAAAATAAACCTTGTTCGTATACCGTTCACCACTTTAAATTTTAATCTTTTTCTACCACTTTTCATCTGTTCGAAATAAGTATTGTAAAAAGTATAGTATTGCACCGTGCTCAATGTACAAGTGAAACACAACTCGACGCGACAACAGGTTCATGAAGATCTTAAAACTATTTGATTACATTCACTGTTATCAAATTCAACCGTAAACTTGCTGTAACAATACTGTTCTAATAAATGTGCTCTTGAATGTTTCTTTAGCTTGTTTTATTAATTAACCTAAATCAGGATTAATGACATTTTTATGTTTTAGGACTGTATAGCGAAGCGAAACATTAAATTAGTCTAACTAATCAAGCTAATTAAAAGTGCTGTTTTATTACTTGCTCTATAAATATTCAGTTGCATATCTTGATTACTTCAATATATAATTGGCGATTTAATTTCAATTAAGTAAAGGTGTAAAAAAGTAAGTATGTGGTTCAAAAATTTAAGGAATTAAATATTTAATGAAACAACGACCAACCGATGTGCAATAAACCACTTTCTTCACTCTGCTTGTGTAAATCTTAATAGTATACAATTAATGTAACTAACATTTTGTAATACTTTGGATTTGTTGTACAATGAAATTAAGTTAATACCGGCTATTCAGTGGATAAATCGATGAATCTATTGAAAATTCACATCCTTATTGGTGGTTAATTTTTTATTTCATTGCTTACTGAATGAGGCTGATATTTTATAGAATTCTGAGATCATAAAACGCATTTTGTTATAAATGTTATAAGCGTAATTAATATACTCTAAGTATGTGGATTATAATATTCTGCGTATTAAAGTTCAATCTTTTATTAAATTAATTTGCACAATAGTGATGTAGAACCTCAGATTTATTACAGGTTTACAGAATTTCATTGAATCCTGCTGCGGAGATTCTATCATTGGCATCTATGCAAAGCATTTGAATAACTAATCTTATTACAGAAGTACGAAATTCCACAAACTATTTCGTGATTATGTTCTGTTAATAAATTTAAATATGAACAAATGCTATTAACTTTAAGACAAAATTATATCACTTAATTTTTCGTACAATTTTATCGATAGAAGCAACAGTGTTGGTTATCACTATGGAATATGTGGCTAAAATGAAGAATAACAAAGGAATTATGCATTAGATTATTAAAATTCCACATGATAAAGTGTGTAGCTGAACTACCTGCCTAATTCTGTGAGTCGCTCTATGTATTTTACTTTTTCCTCAAACATTTTTCAGCTTAGCATACCTGAAAGTTTAATACGTACATTTGAATTCTCAATTTAAACTAGAATTCCGTTTCCGTAGGTAAATTGTTGGATATCCAACAATAATTACATGAACTTTGTAATAGATTACTGTTTCGTATGTGCTTTTGTCCATACGTTTATGTCTCATCTGTATCCATATAAACAGTTGATTGAAGAAATTAACCAAAAAACCGGTTTTTTAGTATATCGTTGAACCATTTGCCCTGGCAAGAAATTCACAGACGCGTGTGTCTGAACGGTCCAGTGTACTCCGCTCGGAAGCGTGTTCGATGCCTTAGAAAAATCGGAACAAGATATATATTTTCTAAACTAATCCATTTTCGACCTATAGCTGCTAATAGTGTTTTGAACGGAATATAACGCAGCGATTGATTATAAAATTAAACAAATACAATTAGTAAATTTGTTTTGCCACATACGTCATTTCTGTTTCTGTGATAATTCCGTGACATCGTTCACGATTCTGCAACAGAAGTATTACGACGTGCGTGGCACGTCTTTCCGACGCAAGTGGCTAAAGAAATAGTTTTTTTGTCAATCCATTTACACACTCAAATTTTTCATTAAAAGAAAATACAGATTTCATCGATTCATACTATTGACCTATCTATAACACTTTTAAAAATATTTATCTAAATATGTTTTACAATCCCTACTTTGAGGTCAGTTTTCATCCCTTCAACGTGGACGACGGCAGATATAACGAAATATGTTCAAATTCGAGCCGTTAAAACAATAACCGCGTAGGTCGTCGGTTATTGTTCTGAGTACCTTGCCTCCGAGTAACAGTGAGCAAGGCAAAAAAGGAAAAAAAAAAAATAATGAACCAGCGACCTCGGGATGCGCCGGTTACGATTTCGAATCAAAATTACCGAGCGCATCTGTCGGCGAGATCGCATCAGAGAGAAAGAGAAACAACAGAGGAGAGAAACAGAAGACGCTATTTCAAATTGACAACGCTGCCTGACGGCAATTGTCAACATGAACGCGAACATGCCAACCAGCCTGCCGATCGCGTTCAGTCTGTTTCTGACAACCGAGCGAGTGACAACGAGATCGAAGTCTCTCCTTAACCTTATAATAAGGTGTTGAATTAGAACAAAGCTTTCTTTGAACTCGCGTGGTGTGACGACGGGCTACCCGCAGCACCACCAAAGAGCCAGAGAAGTTTATAATAAATCAGTGGATACTCGAGTCGAGCTCCACACCTTACGAGAAAATTGAGTCAAATCTTTCTGATAAGTGAATCGCTTAGAGGAATCGGAGGACGGATAAAAGTCCACGATTAATTCTTCGAAGCCCCTTGCCAGCGAGAACGCTTAAGGAGGCATTGATCATTCCTTGCATAAGGCAAAGGAATTTTACAGTGTTCTCCGGAACTCGCGGAGAATCCGCTCCTGACGGCTCGTGCTCTCCCGCGAGACCGTTTTAAGAAGACACTGGTCGTTCCTTGCGCAACGCAAAGGAACCGCTCAGTGTCCTGAAGTGCTCGCGGTGTATACACACCGGTCAACCTGCATTGAGCAATTTATTAAAGCTGCCGGCCTCTACTCGCTGGTGCTCCCCAACGAGGGCGTTTAAGAAGACACCAATCGTTCCTTGCGAGTCGCACAGGAACCTCTTGGTCTATTCACGTCTTCGTGGCATAGCTACCGAAGCGGTAGGGCCATAGAGGAATAAGAGGAGGCAAGGGTCCACGCCGCTGTAGAAAACGCATAGAGAGTAGGCGCTTTACGACCTCCACTCGCTGGTGCCGGTTACAGTCGGCAAAAATACAGGACGACAAGCAAATTCGACTAATTTCGACTGCTGTCGTCTATCCTCGGCAGAGATGGCAGTTGACGTTCTCTGTCGAGTAAATATACAGTCCAAACCGCTCCCTGCGATTGCAGAGAAGCCGGCCATCCCACCGAATCGGCACACCGATCGGCTGAGTCGGGATATTAGGCTATAGTGCGTAAACACCATTTACAGCCACTAATTAGTCGTCTTATTTGTGATTTGCAGGAGGCCGAGACAATCTCCGGCCCCGGCGGCAAAGAGGAACAGGGGCTAAATCCCTTGTCAACTCCGGGGCTATTCCCCCTCCACATAGTTAAAGATAAAGTAAATTTATTATTTTTCTTAAATTACTGAGTATTGTTTATTTACAAAGAACTTTTCCTTCAAACCGACCGACCTGAATTAGTTGATATCAATTTATTTAACTAATTTTTAAACGAAACATTGTTGTATTGGTTGGTTAGTTATTCTACCAAATGGTTACGTGGGTTTAGGAATATTGTACACACTATATTTTCTATACTTTATTTTATATCGACGCGTACGTTCCGATCTCCTACTACGCTGCTGCCATCTCTCTACACAACAAATATGTGTGGAATATTTTTAGCTACCTTACAGTTATGCAAAGTCTCATCATAATCGGTAATTAGCACTTCGGTATATTCCCTTGTTATCGCCATATACAGCCGTGAAACAAAAAGTCGTCCTTTTCTTTTTATCCGCACCGTTAACTGTACGCACACCATATCACGGTTTCCCTGCCTTACACAGGCTATGCCTTATTCTGCTGCTGATCCGCCTTCAAGTACCTGCAACATTCACGTCGTCGATACACAGCCAACGGTTGTGCATAATTTGAAGCACAGCTGACGAATCAGGTTTCGGCCCCTATGCTTGAATTCCATTCTATGGTCAGCTTATTCAAGCTTTGGTCGCGCAATTGGAGACGCATCGTGCGTACCAGCTACTGACAACGAACTCTGATAATAGAGGCGAGCTACAGAGAAACTGGAATGCATGACACACTGTCTGCTTAGGGTGAAATTCGGAATTGATGAAATTAGTGTACGTGCTATCAGACGTTCCATATGTTGCGATACCGTCACCTTGACCAAGCAGCACTACTGTCACGTCGGGATCTAATATCGACTGACTAATGCCTCTGATGAAACCGGCTTGTCTGCAATTTCATCCTTTGAATATTTATAAGTCACACGTCGATTTACTCATTACTAGCAGCTGGTGTTACCGTTAACGCGTAATGCGTTTAAGCGGTGTCAGCGGAACATTGGCGTTCACTGTCAACTGCACGTCGGGTTGTCCCATAAAACTAGTCCAGGCACATTTTTCAACAAGAAATTGTTAACTCGATCATCGGGTGTAACTGATAAAACGATGAACAAAATCAAAGGCTTCTCCGAAATTATTGTGAACAGAGACGACGATTGTGTTGAATTGTACAGGACCATGCGGCTACAGGGTCTGGGAAAATCCGAGAAAATCCCGGAGAAAACCCAGGGAAAACCAAGTGTTTCAGGTAGGCTTGAGCTACGCCTCAAATCAAACGCCCAGGTACATTGAAAAAGAAAAGAATGTTAGTCTCGAGAGCGATGTGACCGAGAAAGGTTGTTCTTACTCGGAAAACATAGCGCTCTGTGAAATATTACTGTACAATATACATTTATAGTGTCTGACTTCCCCACTTTATCAATTTACAATTTTCCTTAAAGTGTGTTTATTTCTCGTTCCTGCCCTTATAACTTTAACAGATTGACTGTCAATCTGTATACCTTTCTCAACTTGGTAAGCTAAAACATCGTATATACCTGATACTTCTTTCGTACGGCAAACGTATGCCGTGTAAAAGAAACATGTTTAAAAGGAGGCACGCAAATATTGATTTGTAAAAGTATACAGAACCTGCTTCGAACAACGCAAACTATACTGAAAGTAACTTAAAACACGGACTGATATTCACTAAAGCAATGATTTAATAGTTGTAGTTTCTGTTGTTTGATTTAAATTTCTATAATAGTATAATGTGATATATAATTCGTACACATGTTAATGCTTCGGCCGACGATACAGAACAGGGCGAGGGTCGCATAGGCGAACCAAGCAAAAACTTAAAGTAATAAACCCAACCCAGATACGCTTCTACATAGACGGCCCGTTCCGGGTGTTTACAACAAAAACTAAGAGATGTCATGAGTAGTAATAGTTCCAACAGTTTCAATATTAAAGAAAATGCGTAACTTAGAATAAATGATTAGAAAAGGTTGTGTATGAATCGTATTAATGGTAACCGCGTGACTGAAGAATTTTGTTCAAGAAATATCATGTAAAAAGAGGGTCACATGTACCTTGTTTCCATACCTTCGTTTGCCATCCGATACTAACAAGACGACTTCTTCTTCATCTTCGATGTAAACACGAGTGATCGAAACTACCTCATGTAATCCAGGTCCCACAACAAGTAATGCAAAGCATCTGTGACACACTGTTAATGACTTCTTAAGAAAGTTTCGGTGAAAATACTGGTCGTAATACTGCAAAAGGGGCGGGAAGGGTATGAATTACGCGGAGAACTGGTAATTGACGTGTTGGCGGAAAGAGGTCAAAAATATTTTGCAGCCGGAAGCACGGTGACTGTCGTTTCATTACAGACCTTGTTAAATTCTTAATCACTTTTAAAATGTTTACACGGTTAGTCTGAAAGTGCGGAAGCGGCCAATTAGGTCTTTGGAGCAGCGTCGTTTACACGGGAAGAAAGTTAAGTGAGTTACGTACGAAAATTGCAAGATAATTAGTAGCGGTTCAAGAAGTTTTATCTGATTAAAAACTTGTCGAAGTTGCACCAGAGGCACAACACGCGAATGCTAGTCGGTTGAATTGCTGGTACAAATAGCAGTTTACGCTTCTTTGAGCTACGTAATGCTCAAAAACAAATTCTCATGAGAAACTTAGAACTTCGATCATTTTCTGTTATTCGTTCTTGAAGCTCTATAAATTCGCGAATTCGTGTGAGATTTTTTATTAGAATATTAGCCAGTTACTGAAATTGCATAAGTAAAATAAGATACGCTGAATACTATCATGCCAATAAGAATATACAGTACTGAAGTCCAATGATAATAATTGTACATATACATGTAAAAAATATGAGTACCATGTTTTCCTCTATGGCGCGAATTGTAAAAAGTAAACGTTGAGAAATATTAGTTAGTTATTTTAGTGCCGATACAAACATATAATAAAATATTTTGGGGGTAAATGTTAATAAAACACGATTTCATAATTGTTCAAGTTCATGATATTATTGTATGTGAAAATAATAATGAAATACTGTGATTAAAAATTAGAACAGATTTTTTCAAACAAATTTTTTCTGTGTGTTAAATTCTTTTTATCTTAAGCTCATATAGGATGTTGTGCGACGTTTGTTTAATATTAATTTATGGATCGTGCACTGCCATAGCAGCACCGAGCATTATTTTACGAGCAATGAAACATTTTTGTTTTACTTTTGGTTCAGTTCCGGTAGAGCCGTCGTCGTGAACGAACGTTCGTACGAGAGCTCTACAATATAAACAGTGAAGTGCGATTGTGTATCAAAACATACAACCAGTGCTCAGCAGGCAAAACCGACAGCTTTTCCTAATATCTCTTCCATGTCAATTCCAAAGATTCGGATGAAGACCAAAACCACATGGACACGGATACAGAAAAAGAAACAAGTATGAAAGAATGGAATTTACCAAAAAAAATGAAAAGAAGAAGACCAACTAAAATAACTGTAAACGAGAAAAAGAATAAACGGTTAATAATAGATCATACTCCAATCCCAATTTCAAACAGATATAAAATTTTGAACCCCGTCAGAGAACTCCCAATGAAAGAGACAAAACCACCGCCAATATTCATCGAAGCCTACATCATGAATCTTCTAATGGAATAATTAATTCAACTACTAGACCAAAAATCATATACAATTAGAAACATTAAAAATAACCAAATGAAAATACAAACTACAACCCCTGACGATTACAGAAAATTAATAAGAACGTTAAGAGCGAAAGAAGCAAACTATTACGCCTTTCAGGGTAAAAATGAGAGTCGATATAAAATAGTGATTAAAGGACTCTGTTCGAAATTTGACTAAGGAAATTTCTATATTTATTAAAATAGTTTCCTTAATCTTCGAGTAAGCCGGGAGAGGGAGAGTGGTATCGATAAAGGCTAATAAATTGTCAACGCTGAAATTGTATTTATATTGGTGTTCCAACCCGGAACACCGTTTATTTGGATTACAAATGAGATGAGAGAATTTTAATTAGTATTTCCCGGTGGTTAGCCTGGCCTGGTGGGTGCCCAATGGTCCGGCTCGTCGGGTAGGTCAGGATCTCACCTGCGAACAATTGTGGACTGTATTAGTTTTAAAAATCAATGTTTATTATTTTTCTAGCCCGTATCGTCGGCTTATTGCACGGCGTTCAGCCGTGTCGCGACGATTTTTTGTGACGGTAGTTAATCCCGTTAAGAGAGTAAGTGTTGAGCATCGCGATGCTACAACACATATAGACCCGACTGGTCTGTGTGTTTTGACCGCGTCGCGGTAAACACCGAGGATCTACTCTCTTATGTGTGTATGCGGCTCGCCTATGAAATAGACGATTCCATCGCAATACACACAACGTCTTCTTCCGTTCGTTCCCCTTGCGTGTGTGTTGTAAGTACACACGCAATGTGTAGTCCCATAAGGTCTGGTGCATGGACCTGCAGAAACTGCAGAGTGCCTCCAGTGTAGCAATCACATAGCCGCTGGGGCAGCTCTGCATTGTTTCTACATTATTGGTGCATGCACCGCCGGGCCTACACTGCGACAGGCGTAGCTATTGCATCATAGCCCTTGCAGCTGGAAAGGAACGACCGTTGCTTCGATCCACAGATCGAGCGTATTCTGTGACTTATTCAAGACCCCCGTGCGTGAATTCCATCTTCACATGATGCACGGGAACAGGAGAGATTCCTCCACTAGAATACACCTGCTGTTCGTGGGCAGGATTTTAAGAAAGACGTACGCTATTCCGTGGGCGTGCATCCCCTAATGCTTCACAAGGGGTAAGGACAGCAGAGATGCACGGGACAGAATAGTTGATTATTACCGCCTTGGTCGAGCTCCGAAAATCGGAGATCATCGACTGTTCTTTCCTCTTTTCCAGAGGAATTCAGGTGCTTGTGTCAGTGGCCCATAAGGACTTTATGGGTGTCCACCGATGTCACGGAGATGCGGAACGCGAAACGCACGAATCACATAATTAAACGACAACCGCGTTTAATTATAAATTCTTCCGCTATTTCGATCGATGCGCGT
This sequence comes from Tetrapedia diversipes, assembly GCA_033822845.1. Classification (NCBI taxonomy): domain Eukaryota; kingdom Metazoa; phylum Arthropoda; class Insecta; order Hymenoptera; family Apidae; genus Tetrapedia; species Tetrapedia diversipes. The sequence goes on along the minus strand of JAOPTO010002483.1, from coordinate 19,824 downwards.
GATCACGATAATCGTAAACGACACTTACTTTCCGACCGAATAGATTCACTCCGTGACTGTTCCGTTTAATTTCGATAATTCTTGTCGCGGCGACTCCACGCAGTATTCTCTTCGAATATTTTCAACGGAAACTCTTCTTCGTCCGTGAGCGCACGGTATTTAATACCTCACGGACGAAGTTTCTTTCTCTCTCGCTCTCATGCTTAATCGCCCCTTCTCGTTTCGTTATTTTTCTATTTAAATTAATCGAACAACGGCGTTAGATCTTCGACAAACATCTTTTTCTTTTTTTTTTTTTGGACCTTGCCGTTCGATGCCCTCGCGTTCAATGCCCTCGCGTTCGATGCCCTCGCGCTGGCAGACAAGGCCAAGGCGATGTTTACCGAAATCCGCCGTTTTTCGTTAACCGATTATTTTTATTTCTAATAACGACGGAATTAGAGGTCGCGATTCCAGGGGCGTCGCTATGTGCGATATCGCCCGGACTTCTTTCCGATATGTACTTTTTTAAACAGACTCCATCTCAAAACTAACACTGAAAAAATAAAGTACGACTTAGAAATAAAACGTCATAATGCCTTGAGTATCATAAATTGAACAAGAAGTGAAACATCTGTCCATCTACCAATGTTTTTAGTAGAACTAGCAGCGGCAGCAAATAACAAAGAAATATAAAACAATAACCTAATATGCGATGCAATAGTCACGATATAACCACCAAGAGGGATATACCGCAATGTACGAGATGTCAACTATTTGGACACACCAAGAACTACTGTGATTGGAAGTAATCCTGCGTAAAATGTGCAAAAGATCATTTAACAACACAATGCTCTCAACAAGGTCGAATAGAAAACGTTATATTATATGCGTAAACTATAAAGGAAGACATTCAGCTACAATCGGTTACAAAAATATTGGGACAGTGTGTAAATTTGAATTTGAATATATTTGAATTTGAATATATTTTGGATACATGTACAACCAGCAACAAAATAGCGTTACATTATGTCAAGGTACAGTATCTAGATTGTACATACAAAAAATGGATTAATGTTTCTATGTAGTTAAGGAATAACATAAAATAAACTCAAACAATGCGAATTTTTATGTCACAAAGTTATTGGGACACTTTATAAATTTCACTTATAAAACAAAATTTAATCAACATACAACACTTTGTTGGATATTCTTTCTGTTTAAAAACATGTTTTAACCGAGTTGGCATATTATAAATTATTTTTTGCAAAAATTCAGGTCTGATTTGCCTCTATTTTTCTGTCAAACGTTATTTCAATTTATCCCATGTATTTATTGTTCTTGTGTGGATCCAACGATCTAGTACATTCCATAAAATTTCTATGGGGTTCAGGTCTGGAGATTGGGGAGGGGTTTTCAACACCTCAGAACAATTATAAAGCAAGAATACCTGCACGATTCCAGGTTTATGTTTTGGATTATTGTCCTAAGAGAATTTAAACCCCTCTCTAATCCCCATATTTTTAGCACTCTTTTTAAAATAATTTTTCAGGGTGTTCAGATACATATTTTTGTCCGTAATGTCATTACAATTATTTTCATCTGCAAAAATTACAGTACCCCACCATTTACTTTCTTTTGATACATATTGATTCGCGTATTGTACTTGTTTTGTCGCGTCTCCGAATGACAGAATCGCGACTGTCATCCGCCGCGTGATCGCTTTAGACGACTTTTTTTGTTTGTATCGCATTTGTATCTCGACTATTCTTTGATTTACGTTTACGTATCCGTTTGTCTGATCGAAGCGCGGTTTGTATCGTATATACGTTTGTCTGTCTCTTGTATGTTTCGAATGTGTTTCGTATGATCTTGTATGTGTCGCGTTTGTATGTTTCGAATACGTTTCGTAATGCCGAAGTGATTCGATTTTATATGGAGGAGTTCGACTGGTCACTCCTCCATACTTCAAGACGATACGATAATTGATTAAAATCAAAAAGTTAACACTCCAATCAGCGTATGCCCTGAGTGCCCCCAACCCCCGTTCTTGTGCCCTTAGCACGCGTTTTGAGAACGAAGGTAGGGTGAGCCACTCGGAGCGGGAAGGTTTCCCGAATTTCGACAACGAAGGGGAACTTCTTCCGGGCCCGTGTACCTCTCGCATGTGGATACTGGCTGGGCGCCGGGCCTTTCGGAAGTCCCTTATTTATGACACGTTTTTAGCTATTGAGGAATTACGGTGACTCGAAAATTAAACTATTGTCCATCTACGGAAGTTAAGAGGGTTCGAGAAAAAGACAAAAAGGCTAAAACTCCTTACTCCTCAAAAACAGCAGTACCGACACGCTCATATTATAAATCTGCCAATAAAACCTCCCCGCTGTGACACGCTCTTGGCTATTGAGGGGCCATTTTACTGTGACGGCCCGAAATCAAGACTATTTTTGGGAATTTTGTATGGGTAAATTATACAACACATCATTTTACTACTTAATATATTTGCTTACTATAACCTTAAGTTTATTTAAAAATTTTTACGAGCCAGGAGAGCATATGTGTGTAAAATTGCAGAACGTTTTTTATGACTTTGTAAAACAAACAGCCTTCTATGGCTGCCATGATTCCAGCTGTTGTAGTGATTTGAAAATAGAAAATAAACAAGATTCTTAATCTCTACGAGTAGGGCTATCGTCGGTACCAGAATGGTATGAAAATACTGAAAACAAAAAAATGGCGCTGGTCTAAAGAAAAATTTTTAAATTTTGGTAAAAAAATCGGAATGTTTTACATTCCCAAAATTCGAAAAAAATTCCAATCGAAGCAATTCTGGTAGGGACGAGAATGACACATCTAATGAATACATCTGCCAAGCGGGAAGTGAATCGGTCAATCCGTTATGGAGCTATCGTGGCAGCCATTTCGAAAAATGTGGTTTTGAGAAAAACGCGTTTAAAGTTTCAAGTACTGTTTAGGTGTATATAGAAAGTTTTGATTATATTTATAAGCTAATTAGCTATCCCAGGGCCATACAGTACACCTTCCTTCTCTTCCTAGAATTCCTATAGTGTTGATGCTGCAGTTCTACGAGCTGTCCGAGCCTCTTTCGACGCCTATTGGCTTTTTATCGCTACGTGCCTTTTGCGGATGTTATCGCGATTATCAGCGAAAATTTTGGTTATTGGGCCAATTACGATTCCCATACAGAGTTCTTCATATTTTCAACCGAATCGGTGTTTCACAAAATAACTAATCCATAATATGTGGTCAAATTGTTGATATCGACTAGCTTCCCGGATCCTTTTCCTCCTATACCTTTATTCTTTTTCTTCACACTTCTCAATCAAGTTCCAAACCTTTTCTTCACATGTAGAACACATTCAAGCTTCTTCACTATCATATTATCGTAAGGATTCAAATTTATAATAGAATTCCGGGTTTGCCGGGATAAGCCGATCGCTCAGCTAGCTGCGTAGAACGGCGCTTCGTGTGAAGGCACATAACACAGTTAATTTTTCGAATTCTGTTAAATCCCTTTGGAAACAAGTTTTTAACATGTTAAAGTCTAAGAAAATGCAGAAAAAAATTCGATTCTTTCATTCCATCACAGTAGAATGGCCCCTTAAGAGGGTTCAAAAAAGAGCAAAAAGGCTAAAACTGCTTAATCCTCAAAAATAGCATTACCGACACGTTCGTGTCATAAATGCCGATGGAAAACTTCCCGCAGCTATCCCGTAGGACGGAACATATCAAACGAAAACATACATTCAGACATACAGATATACAAACCGCGCTTGGACATTCACCATTTCACATTGCAAAACAGAAACAATCGTCTAAAGCGATCACGCGGCGAACGACAGTCGCGATCCAGTCATTTGAGGACGCGACAATAACAGTCCCAATATTTTTGTGCCCGACTGTAACTACAAAGGGTGTACCATCAGAAAAGAGATGCTCCTCAAAATCTGCCCGCCAGTCAGAAACCGGATTATTACCTACACAATGGCAAATACAGAAACACAGACAAGAGCATTGACAGCCCAACCCACAGGCTACGAAATAACAGCTCATACAAACGTAACAAAGACAAGCCCATACAAAACGTATGCAAACGCAGTTAGAAACAATGATAACGGCGAATAAAAAACACAATGGATAATAATAATAATAATAATAATCATAACAATCACAATAACAATAATAATGACAATAATAATAATGTAGGATATGAGGATGAAGGGGAAAAACACACGAGTCATAAACAAATAGAGTTAACAGTTTATTAAAAGAAAAACACACAAGAAAGGTTAATTTATTTGAACACGCAAGAAAAAGAATAAGACTCTGAGCGGCACTGCTTTCCGCGACTCTTCTTCTTATGCACGCAAGAAAACGACTGCCGCTAAATCTGCCGGTCGCAACAAGTTTACCAAAAACAATTGACTATCGACACGGCGGCGAGCCGTTTTTTTTTTTTTTTACGTGGAGGAAATCTTCAAAAGATACCCCACCACCCTGGGGGGGATGGCGAGGTTATGCGGGATTTCTACCCGCTAAAACCTCCACGGTGGCCTGCCTCTGCGTGTTGGGGGAGTACCGGGAACTCTGGAAGAACACATCCAGTACTCCCCCCACGCCACGCCTCAACGGAGGCTCGATCTCGGGGGGTCAACATGACCCCCGGTATTACCTAACACCATTAGGTATCTATGACGCCGTGCAGCCACAACACGACGCCATTCCGCCTGGGGAGAAGCTGTGCAATGCCGAATCGGGCCCCCACCCGACTCAGCAGCTTCTCCCTGTAGCGTTGCGATGGGGGAGATGTGGGCAGAAAATTCCTCCCCCGCAACGCTACAACTTCACCACTCAGGTGGCGACACGACGGCGCCCACGTCGCCTACTGCCGCCACCTCTCCCTGACGAGGGTCGCGCCCTCTCGCGAACCCTCTCGGCGGCCTCCTTCTGCAGCATTACTTGCTCGCAGAAGGAGACCACCGCCTTCCAGGCTTCCTCGCTGTCCAGCATCGATGACACGACCGCTGGCAGCGAGAGATCGCCTCCAATACACCTTCGGAGGACACGGCGCTCCCGGGACCACGCGGGACACTCCTCCAGAGTGTGTTGCGCCGTGTCTACCTCCTCACCGCAGTGGTGGCACCGCGTCGTCGGCTCTCGGCCGATTCGTCGCAGATACTCGCCGAAGCATCCATGTCCGGCGAGCATCTGCGTCACCCTGTAGGTGAGTCTACCCCACGTTCTACCCATCCATGAGCGTAGGACGGGCAGAACGGCGCTGGCAACACGCCGGCCAGAGTCAGACGGCTCCGACAACTGTCGTTGCCACTCCGACTCAGCGTGCCGCCGCGCGTGGCGTCTCCAGGAAGCCAGGTCCGCTTCCTGGGCTGACGGGTCCCCACCCGACTGGCGGAGGCGAACGGCAAGGACGTACATCGTCGCCGCCTCCTCCGCCAGGATCTCCAATGGAAGGAGACCCGCCAGCATCATCGCCGCCCTGTATGAGACCGTGCGGTAACCCCGCACGATCCTGATGGCCATCGGTCTTTCTAACCGACGCAGCAAAGCACGGCTGCGCCGGCTGGCCATCATGTCGCGCGCCCAAATTGGTGCCCCGTACAGCACCATGGAACGCACGACTCCCGCATACAGGCGGCGAACCCCATCCTGGGGACCCCCAGATTCGGGAGGAGCCGGCCCAACGCGGCCGCGGCCCTCTCCACCCGGGGAGCCAGACCAGCAAAATGGTCCTCAAAACGCCACTGGCTGTCGATGGTGAGCCCCAAGTACTTCATGGTACGGCCCACCTCGACGCTCGACTCACCCACACGGAGCCAGGACTGCGGCGGTTCACCCCGCCGAGCGGTGTCGTAGAACCACACACACTCGGTTTTCTCGGGGGCAACCCGCAGCCCCAGTCCCCTGATCTCCGCGACGACGCACGCCACCCCGCACTCACAGAGGCGCAGCGTCCTCTCGTAGTCCTCCCCCGTGGCCAGCACCAACGTGTCATCAGCGTAACACGTGATGGTGACCCCGGGGGGGAGCGCAGCCCGCAACACCTTGTCATATGCAAGGTCCCACAGCAAGGGACCCAACACTGATCCCTGCGGGACCCCACAAAGAGTCTCCCTCTCGATGAAATGTGCATCCCGGCCGGAATACTCCACCCATCTTGATGACAGGTAGGACCCGATGATCCTCCGTAGGTAGGGAGGCACCCGGTGGTGAACCAGGGCCGCCC
>JAOPTO010002483.1:0-13560 GCA_033822845.1 Tetrapedia diversipes | reverse complement strand
CCCCCTGTGGGTTCGGGAATAGAATAGACCCGACGTGTTCCTCTAAGTGTCGTAAAAGGCGACTAAACGAGGAATCACCTGTCGGGTTACCCACCCACAGATGTGTGAATTCGGGTTCCTAGAAATAATGGAAATGCCTCGGACGAGCGACGTAATGATCGAGGACGTCGCGGGAATGATCAGCTCGATCAAAATAATAATCGATCGGCAACACTAAATGGACCAGCAGACAGTGCTTTGTCACAAAATCATATGACAACCACCAAAGCTGGAAAACCCAGGCAACGCATGTATTGGTCTGATAAAATGAACGAATATATCATGCGTTCCTACTACAAGATAACAAAATTGGATACACAAAACACAGGATACTGAACACCACTCCTCCAAATGTTCAAACTAAAATACCCAACACTCACAAACATTACAGAACAACGATTAGCCGACCAAAAAAGAACAATAATAAAAAATAACAGAATTACCAAAGAAAGATTAAACGATATCAAAGCAGAGATTGCAATAGAACTAAGAAACGAAGATCAGACAGCAATTAATGCAGAAGAAGATGGACGGGAAAACATAATTCAAATACATCAAACACCAATACAAGAGTGCATAACACGTACATCAACAGATAAACACAAAGAAGCACAACAAAATACGAAACAACTAGAAGATAACATAAACAACCTATTACAAATAAACTTAATAGAATGGTCACACACAGATCCAAGACACAGACCGTACATACCTAAACTGCAATTTCACAAACAAACAAATCACATTATAATAATAACAAATAAAGTAATAGGAGCACATATCGATGAAAATAGTGATATAACGTACATACACACACTAATATACTGTGCAGCTAAAACGATAACACAAATAAACAATGAGACATACAATGATAGCAGGCATGATAAAAAAAAAGAACGCAAGACACAAAACACAAAAAAGAACAGAGAAAACCTACACAACAGCAAAAGAAAAATGATAAACCAACGTGGCAAAGCAGGATAGAAAACAAAATAAATCAACTAAGAATAAACTTAGGAAGGCTAACTCAATACAAAAAAGGAAACCGGTCAAATAAAATCAATAAACACGTACAAAAACTAATCAGCAACCGAGAACCAATTGAACATACACTCGACACACTAAAACAGAAACTAGCAGTATATGCAGCACGATTACGCAGATACAAAACATCATACGAAAGAAAAATACAGAACAGATTATTCAAAACAAATGAAAAAGCCTTTTATCAAAAGTTAAATAAGACGAATAAACCCATTGCAACATTTACACCGCCAACACAACAACAAATAGAAAATTATTGGACAGAAATATGGACACAAGCGAAATACCACAAGGAAGATACAGAATGGATAAAACGAGAAGAAGAAAGACAACAAAATGTACAAGAACAAACAGACCACACAGTCACAATCGAAGAATTAACAACAATTATAAAGAAAACGCACAATTGGAAAGCACCCGGAATTGACCAAATACATAACTTCTGGTACAAAAAACTAACGGCAGCACACCCGCAATTAACAAAATGCATAAACCAGATCATACAAAAACCAAACACATGCCCTGAGTTCCTAACGGAAGGAAAAACATACATAAAACCGAAGAACGAACAAACACAGAACCCCGCAAATTATCGTCCAATAACATGCCTACCAACACTATACAAAATCATAACATCTATAATAGCAAATAAAATACAGAACCATATGATACAATTCAAACTCTTGACAGAAGAAAAGAAAGGCTGTAGAAAATATAGTCAAGGTTGTAAAGAACAACTAATAATAGACAGTATGATCCTCAAACAGGCTCAAGAAAGACAAAGAAACCTAACAATGTGTTATATAGATTATAAAAAAGCATTCGACTCAATACCTCACACATGGCTACTGAAAGTACTAAAAATATATAAAATAGACCCGAGCATATGCAAACTACTTCAATATTTAACAACAAAATGGCGAACCAAAGTATATTTACAAACCAACAATATAGACATAGAAACAAAAACTATCAAAATAAATAGAGGTATATTCCAGGGCGATTCACTCAGTGCCATATGGTTCTGTATCTGTATAAATCCACTATCACAAGCACTCAAAGACACAACATATGGATTCAATATAAGATCACGGGCATCAACACTACACACAATAAATCACCTGTTATACATGGACGACATCAAGATATACGCTGCAACACAATCACAAATGAAGGCACTCCTTAGAATCACCGAAAACATAACAAATGATACATGTATGGAATTTGGAATACAGAAGTGCAAAATGCTACATATAGAAAAAGGAAAATGGGTTGAAACTGAAAACATAGAAACACTCAACAATGAAATAGTCGAAAACATGATACAAACAGAAACCTATAAATATCTAGGCATTAAACAAAATACAAAAATAGACCATAAAACGGTTAAGATGCAACTCAGGAAACAATACGAAACACGACTAAAACAAATACTCAAATCAAAACTAAATAGCAAAAATACATATAAAGCAATAAATACATATGCAACACCAGTTCTAACCTATTCGTTTGGAATAATAAAATGGACAGATACAGACTTGGACGAGCTAAATAGAATCACCAGAACAACCATGACCAGATACAAAAACCACCACCCGAACGCATGCACAGAAAGACTGTACTTACCCAGACAAATGGGCGGCAGAGGAATAATAGACATTAAATCACTACATAACAGACAAATAACAACACTTAGACAATACTTCCACTCTAGAACCGACAGTAAATTACATAACGCAATCTGCAATATAGGAACTAAATACGCACCTCTCAATCTGGGCATAGACATTCCTACTGAAAACCAAAACCAACATGTACAACTCATCAATAATTGGGCTGCGAAAGCACTCCACGGGAAGCACATAAACCTAGTACAGGATACAGAAATAGACAGACAGGCTACCTACGAATGGCTTAAACAAGGACACATTTTCCCAGAAACAGAAGGGTTTGCAATAGCCATACAAGATCAAGTAATCAATACAAGAAATTACAGGAAATACATAATAAAAGACAATATAGCAACAGATAAATGTAGAAAATGTAACATATACACGGAATCAATAGACCATATTATAGCAGGCTGTAGACTACTAGCTGCAACTGACTACACAGACAGACACAACAATGCTGGGAAAATTCTATACATAGCACTAACAAATAAATACGAGCTTACAAACACTACAGAACCATACTATAAATATACCCCACATAGGATCATAGAAAATGACACACATAAAATATACTGGGACAATCCCATACTCACGGATAAAACAATCACAGCCAATAGACCCGATATCACACTTATAGACAAAATAAACAAAAACACATATATCATTGACATGGCCATACCCAGCGACCACAACATAAAAACAAAATATATAGAGAAAAAAGAAAAATACACCCCACTTGCACAGGAAATAAAAAGAATCTGGAACCAAGAAAAAGTAACAATACTACCGTTCATAATTTCAGCAACAGGCATCACCCCAAAAACATTCATACAAAACTTACAAGTATTACAACTACCAACATACATACACTCACACATACAAAAAGGAATGGAAGGAGAGAATGGAGAGAAGGAATGGAAGGGAAGAATTAGGAAGATTGAAAGGGGATGGAAGAGAGAGAGAGAGAGGGAGGACAGGAGGTTAAATATGGTAGTGAGAGGGATCAGATTGGAGGAAGAAAGAAAGGAAATAACGATGAAAAGAGTGTTGGAAAAGATAGGAAAAACGGAGGAGCTGGGGGAGATAAGAAACGTGGGGAGGAGAAAGGATATGATAATTGTGAAAGCGAAAAATTTGGAGCAAAAAAAGTGAATTATGCAGAAGAAATACTTGCTGAAGGGAGAAAAAGAAGTACTAGAGGACGATTGGACGGAAAAGGAGAGGAAAATTCAGTATAACTTGAGAAGGACTGCAGAAGTAAAGAGAAAGGAAGGTAAGATGGTAAGGGTAAGGTATGGAAAACTGCAAATTGAAGGTAAACGGTGGAAGTGGGATGAAGAGGAGGAGAGGCTAAAGGAGTGGGAACGAAGAGAAAGGGGAAGTTAAGAAAAGGATGGAGGGGAGGAGGGATCGGAGCAATAGGATATAGACGGCGAAGGTGTGATGACTGAGGAGCAGGAAGAGAAGAAGATTTAGGGGGTGACGTTCTGGAATCTGGCAGGATTGACAAATAAAGACAGAGACTTCTGGAGGAGAGTAGAGGAATGGGAGAAGATGGTGTTGATCGAAACGTGGATGGACGAAAAAGGATGGAAGAAGATTAGGAATAGGGTACCGAAGGGATATAGGTGGTATAGACAGGAGGCGACGAGAAGAAGTAAGAAGAGAAGAGCTATGGGAGGTATACTGGTAGGAATTAGAGAAGAATGGATAGAGGGAGGAATAGAAGTAGAAGAGCATGAGGGGGTGATGAAGAGTACTGTTATTGTAGTTATTATAATTATGTATGGTTATTATTATCATTAGGATTAATATTATTATTATTATTATGATTATTATTGTTGTCATTATTGTTGTTGTTGTTATTAGTATGATCGTTAGTATTATTGTTTGGGAGCGTATTAAGATAGGGAAAGGCATTGAGAAAGAGTAATTGTAAGTAGGTTAGACGAGCGAGTGGAATAGTGTGGTGAATAGTATGAATGAGACAAATGTAAGCTAGATATAAGCCAAAGAGATGTATATAAAACTGAAGAATTGTATTCCTATATGGAAATCAATAAAGAAATACACACAATAGACCGGACGAAAGGCGGTAGAGGACTAATAGACATATATGCATTACATGCAAAACAGGTACAAACGCTACAACAATACTTTCAAAATAAACAAACTAAACTACAGAAAGCAATAGTGCAAGAACACAACAAATGTATTCCACTGGATCTAGCTGCAGCAAATCACGAAACAGACCCATACAATGAAATAACATACCAACAAGACAAAATAGAAAAATGGACTGAGAAACAGTTACACGGAAAAAACCCGTATACAGGGTGTTTTCGGACAGCCCTGGGCTTAAATTGAAAGAGTAACTCCCTGAGACATTCTAAATGGTTCCGGTCTAATGTTGTCAAATGTGGTGATACACCGTAGTGCACAAACCACATAGTTCTTCTTAATTCCAACGGTACATCTTCCAGTAATACAGGAAGCGTGTTTTTAAAAAATCCCAGGTAAATCTGTCCGTTTAATCGAGCAGGCAGAATAATGGGACCTATAATCCGGTTGTTTAACACACCTGCCCAAACATTTACAGAAAATTGTCTCTGCGTATTACACACTTGTACAGCATGTTGATTTTCATTAGCCCACATGTGATCGTTGTGAGTATTCTGTATCCCATATCTACCGAAGGTCGCTTCATCGGTAAATAATATCTTGGATGGGAAATTCTCGTCTTCTCTGAATTTTTGTACCATCCACGTACAGAAATTACTTCTTCTCGTCAAATCTCCCTCTTCCAATTCCTGTACCCGTTGAAAGTGGTAGGGATGTAAATTCTGTTTCTTCAAAACGTGCCACACGGTACTGTTGCTTAATCCTTCCGCAGCCGCAATAGCTCTTGTACTCGTTGTTGGTTCATTATGTATACGTTGAAGAATTCTGTTTTCAACACTGGGGTGTTGCTGACTAAATCCACCAACTTCATTTCCGCTTAATGTCCCCGTATCTCGTAATCGCTGAACAATTCGTGTAAAGGTTTTTCTGTTCGGTACTGTTCTGTTGGGATATTTTTCTTGGTATAATCGTCGTGCCTCTGCAGCATTACCATCTGCCTTTCCATAAATCAGAACCATATCCGTTAATTCAATGTTGCTGTAATTCATGTTCTAATAATCACTGGACACTGCACTACTTCCGATTTTTAAAAAATAAGGGCAATTTTGACTACACCTAGCGAGAAAGCTGGTTTATGGTTAATTTTTCCTTCCCACTATTTCTGTATTCAATTTCCAATAAATCCATGGCAACCGCATTAAAACAAAAAACAGTCGTACCCATTTTTCTGCGCACAGCAAAATAAATGAAGAATGTTTTGTGGAGAAATATTAACGTGAAAACTGTTCATTATTTATTAACCCAACAACTCCTAAGGGGGGGGGGGGTTTCTTTGAACCCACAAATTGAAAAACCTAAAATTAGAATCATTTCCCTTTCGTAAAAAATTCTCTTACAATTATTTATTGTTGTATACACATTCAAGTTTGATTTTTCTCGAATAGTCAATGCAAATGGGTCTTTCATAATTATCGCACACGAATGGTCTTTCTGCTGCAAAATAAAATCTAAACAGTAAATACAAAAATAATATACAATAACAAAAAATTGAATAGAAGAGTAGTGGAAACTACTGAATATTAAATACTAAAATATAATGCTAAAACGCTAAAACAATAATAAAAGCACGGAAATATAAAGTAAAGTTTGAAATAAAGAATTGTTTCAATTTGCTGCACACGTTTCTTCTTCAAAGTATTGCCGAAAGCTGACTGCCGTCGGTTTCGTTACTTCTACACACTGACAGAAACGTATATGTGTTAGTGCGATCGTCACTTTTCTCCTATCCACAGCGGCCGTCGTTGTATGCGTTGTCGCTTTCGAACCTGTGTAGTATGCCATTCTTGTGAACAGCTGATCGGGCAATGACCTTTTCTGTGAAGAGTTCAGATATAAATGTTTAAATCGAGTGATAGAGATGTGAAAGAAGAATACGTGTAATTATGATGTGACAATTATGTGGATTTTTGTAGATGTGACTGAATACATTGTATCAGAAACGGCTACAACCCGTGTAGTATGCCATTCCCGTGAACAGCTGATCGGGCAATGACCTTTTTTGTGAAGAATTCAGATGTTTGTAAAATCTTTCATAGAGAATTGTGACGTAGTTGGAATTTTTTCGTAAATAATTGTGATCTGTATGAATTTTTTCATAAATAACCGCGACATGTGTTAGTTTCTTCGAAGAGAATTATAATATGCGTGAATGTTTTAATAGAAAATCGTGAAGTGTACGAAGTTTTTCGTAGAGAATCGTGACGTGCGTGAATTTCTTGTCGATATTAGTGTCGTATGTATTTCCTGCAGATTTATATGCAAACTTTTCCGGTGTTATTTTCAATGAATGTGGGTGCTTTCAACGGATATTTACAGCGTCTGCATGAATGGATTATGTGTTAGTGCGAGTTTGTGCCTTGGTGAAACATTAATCCTCTCTGCTCGAAAATCTCACAGGGATTGTTTTAATATGTCCTTGTGGATTGTGGAGTAGCTAGGTTTAATGATACCATTCTACGATTGTGATCTAAAATGTGTCACGGGATCATGTGTGAGTGTTGTGTGTGAACGTGCATTTCTGTAGCTGTTCAGAGGTAAGTCGTATTTCGTACGTAGTCGCGACGGAGCATCACTGTGGACTCAGCGACGTTACCGACTGAGTTGCCTCGGTTACCCGCTCTCAAGCGTCGAACGGCCCGGATTAAACGATATCTTTAACTAGTTATAACTCGTAAACAAAGCCTCAAACGCAAAATCGTTACTCTTGATTTTCGTCTTAGAATGTCTCAGGGAGTTACTCTTTTAATTTAAGCCAGGGGCTATCCGAACACACTGTATAGAAAAGGACTGCTTGTTATGGGGTTACCGCGTAATTGTACCGGACAGTCTTAGAACTCAAATACTTAACGAACTACATGATTCACATTTCGGTAGCGTTAAAATGAAAATGCGAGCAAGGTCATGCGTGTGGTGGCCTAATATTGATGCGCAACTAGAGGAATTAGCGGCTACACGTAGAATCTGCATGCAAGAACGTAAAGCTCCACCAAAAGTACCGCTGAACCCTTGGCCGTCGCCAAATAAATGCTGGAGTAGGATTCATAGTGATTTGCTAGGGCCTTTCCACGGTCATATGTTTATGGTTGTAATTGACGCGTATAGCTGATTGTGACTACTGATTGTGACTACTAGTGACTCGTATAAGATGATTAAGTCAGGAAAAAAACTGGATGAGGCTATCGATAAATTCCTGTTTGACCAGCGAAGTACTGAGTACTGTTCAACGGGAAGATAACCGGCATTTATGATGTTTAAACGCGAAATTCGAACCAAGCTCGATTGTGTAAAACCGAACCTAGCGGATAAAATAGAAAACGTACAGCTGCAGCAGACGATGACTCGAGGAGGATCACGTGCTGTAAAATTTGTAGAGGGGAAAAGAGTGTGGGTAAATGATTATACAAAAAATTCGAATAAGAAAATTCTCGGAGTCATTACTGCTCAGTTGTCACCTGTAAATTTTAGAGTAAAGTTTTACCGGGAAAATGTTGGAAAAGACATATTGATCAAATGTTAAAGTATAAAGAAGCAGACAGCTTTGATAATTCGTCCAGAGGACGGCAACTCGAAACGGCAAAGACACGAAGAACATCGAAGCGTTTAGCGGAAAAGTAAGCTAAGAATTAACATTGTATACTTTTAAAGAGAGAGGAGATTGTAATGTATTGACAAACGTGCGTTGCCGAGAAACAACTGATAGTCGTGGCGGCAGGGCGTAGTTCTGGGCAGGACGCTGCCCGGGTTTTGCCCACGGAGTCAGTTGTTTCTGGTACGCCTATAATAAACGTTTTTGGATACATAATACCTCTCACAACAATAGGAACTCCTGAACCGAGTACTCACATAAATCACAAAGAATGATTTATACTGAAATTAAAAAAGACTCGGAAATTATGGAACAACTTCAAAAGAAATGTAAAAAGATAAAATTTGCAAAATGTATAACTTCATCAAAAGGGATACAAGGGAGAAATTTGTAGATACTATGGAAAGCCAGTATATCGTTAAATCATACTATTCGTGCCAAAGAAGGATTAATCAGATATTAGCATCAAAAGTTTCAAAATTATTTGTACATTCGAATCATTTTGTATACTTATGCTTTATACGCCATAATTCATGTTCTCAAATTTATTTATAATTTTACTAATACAATCATAAGACTTATATCTTATTTTATTCAAAATTTTACACAGCAAATTTAAATGTAATATATGTATTTCATTTGCTAACAATGTAAGATGACAAATTGCTTTTTAGCTACAGGTGGATCTAATACTTATCAGCTAAATTAAAATCTTCCAAACATCAAGGCATTTACGTAACCATTTATAATCACTCTAAAAAAGCAGCTTTAGAGAAAGCATACGAATATAGCATCAGAAAAGAAGACTGCCCCAAAAAGATGATTTGCCAAAAACGAAAAAAAATGTAAAGCAGCACAGAAAAATTAGAATCTGAAAACAAACTAAAACATCTAAAATAATGACTCTCCTAATGCAGAAAATGATGATACACTGTATATATACCATAGCAATTAGTTTTAAAACAATGCCCGCAAGAAATTATGATTTCAGATTTTGTTTCAAATTTACAGAACCACTGATTAGAATTTTCTCCAACATACAAATATTATCATTTAGCCCTTTGCACTCGACTGTCCCCTCTCATGGGACATCGTAATCCTAGCATATGATAGTTTCGCGAATTTTCAGACGTTAGTTCAGACTCGGACGTTAAATAGTCATATATGTAAGTTTTAATATACGACTTACCTAAACTAAATGAAGTATAATATACGTGAATCATAGTAAATATTTCGAATTAGAGAATTTTTAAAGTTAGTATTGTTAAACGACTAACAGTCACCTCTCGAGTGCAAAGGACTACAACAATAAAATACTATTAAAATGCACTATATTTTTATACTAACATTCTTTAAACATAATTATAATTAAAAAGTTTATAAAAATACATATAATGGAAAATACTAAGAATATATATACAAATAACTTCAGAAACTCAAATTAATGTTTTCATACATGTGTATAGATACATAAATTAATCATGAATTGTTTGGTAGACAATATTAGGTACATTTATCTCAGATCCTGACTCTCACGCATCTTGTATTTCTTGAATGGTACTTAAAAATTTATACATTTCAAAGTTCTACGCTATATTACAGAAAAGACAAAAAATAATTTTTAACTGAGACAAATTAAGGATAAAATGTAAACTACACTTTAATTGACAAAGATCTATTTCTTGCTATGTAATACTGGGCATACATATTCATATCGTATTACTTCAGTAAACTCAAAGATTTAAATTTCAGTATTTTGCAGAACCAGGTCTGCATCATGGTTATAAAGCTTAAATATATAATCATCATCACTAAGTTGGAATCACTTTTTAACACTGGTAGCATAAAATATATTAAACAAATACTTTAGATATTATAGAAGGTAGAAATAACACTCTTAACGCTTTGTCCCATGGTTTCGACCAATCTTCTTTTGGCAACCTTATGATTGAAAAAATCTTCACTGCATTACAATCTAGAAATCCCAGCCTATTTATAAATATTAACAGATATTTATTATAAGTGCAAAATAAAATATTACACAATAACATTATTAAATTAAGTTTAAGATCAACAGTCATTAAATGTAGTTGATTATTTTAACATTTCAAAACAAGTAATAAAAACATTTTATTCATGCCTCTTATTGTTTATCTGTTTAATATATCTATCATTATATGTAAGTCTCATTAATTGCTTACCCTTATTAATTCAAAACCCCAATATAATGTGAGGAATGCCATTCACTAATTATTTAAAATGTAGAACTCTTCTCTATTACGGTATGTATAACAATCCAAAGATGTTACTTTTGTCCTTAGACCATCAATTCCAAACAAAGATGATTGTGTCATCATTGGCCATCTAAACATAAACCATATACAATTTTATTTGAGTAATATTTATAATTATATATGCAAAATTTAAATATATAAGAGTTAGAAACGTATATTATACAAATATGTATATCAAATATAAGGTTCCACAAACCTGTCCAATTCGTTTAAGAATATACTGCGATACCTAAAACATGAAAAATTCTTATTTAATTATTATTTCAATAGCTATGTTTATAAAAATATGACACAAAATCTTATTAAAACTAACCTACCGTTCGTACCTGCGTGCCGAGTAACACACCGATGGCGCTCAAGTACCGCCGAGCGCGACCGAAGGCAAAGCCGAGCGCGTACGAGTCGATCCCCACCACCGTTTGAAATGGACTAGCATGACGATGCGACATGCGGCAACAGTTGTTTTAATGGCAATAAAACCAATGCTTTGTAACGTTCAGTTTTCAATAATAGTACGTTGTGAATGGTTACATAAAGAAATATAATGAAGTATGTGTAACTGGTATCCCGCTTACTTTGATTCTTTGTATTATTTTTTCCGTGATATTATCAATGAATATATATAGCAAGCGGTAATACGTACAAGAAAAAGTTGTTTAAAATTACGTGTTTAACAACATATTCAAAAATTAATAACATCAGTGAGAAGTAACCTCTTCTGCAAATTCACCGTAAAATGTATCAACGTAATGTGATCTATTACATCTAAAATTCAGGTAGTTAGTTTTCTTCATGTCAAATACAAAGAAGAAGAACAAACAAAAAAAAACAGAAGAGTTTGAACAGGTTTGTGCACACATTTTTATAAACGTAGCTATTGAAATAATATTTAAATAAGAATTTTTCATGTTTTAGGTATCGCAGTATATTCTTAAACGAATTGGACAGGTTTGTGGAACCTTATATTTGATGTACATATTTGTATAATATACGTTTCTAACTCTTATATATTTAAATTTTGCATATATAATTATAAATATTACTCAAATAAAATTGTATATGGTTTATGTTTAGATGGCCAATGATACAATCATCTTTGTTTGGAATTGATGGTCTAAGGACAAAAGTAACATCTTTGGATTGTTATACATACCGTAATAGAGAAGAGTTCTACATTTTAAATAATTAGTGAATGGCATTCCTCACATTATATTGTGGTTTTGGATTAATAAGGGTAAGTAATTAATGAGATTTACATATAATGGTAGATATATTAAACAGATAAACAATAAGAGGCATAAATAATATATTTTTATTAATTGTTTTGAAATGTTTAAAATAATCAACTACATTTAATGATTGATGATCAGATTGGTGATCTTAAACTTAATTTAATAATGTTATTGTGTAATATTTTATTTTGCACTTATAATAAATATCTGTTAATATTTATAAATGGGCTGGGATTTCTAGATTGTAATGCAGTGAAGATTTTTTTAGTCATAAAGTAACCAAAAGAAGGCTGGTCGGAACCATGGCACAAAGCGTTAAGAGTGTTATTTCTACCTTCTATAATATCTATAGTATTTGTTTAATATGTTTTATGCTACCAGTGTTAAAAAGTGATTCCAACTTAGTGATGATGGTTATATATTTAAGGTTTATAACCATGATGCAGATCTGGTTTTGCAAAATACTAAAATTTAAAGCTTTGAGTTTGCTCAAGTAATACGATATGAATATGTATGCCCAGTATTATATAGCAAAAGATAGATCTTTGTCAATTAAAGTGTAGTTGACATTTTATCTTTAATTTGTCTCAGTTAAAGAATCATTATTTGTCTTTTCTGTAAAATAGCGTAGAACTTTGAAATGTATAAATTTTTAAGTACCATTCAAGAAATACAAGATGCGTGAAAGTCAGGATCTGAGATAAATGTACCTAATATTGTCTACCAAACAATTCATGATTAATTTATGTATCTATATACATGTATGAAAACATTAATTTGAATTTCTGAAGTTGTATATGTATTCTTAGTATTTCCTATTATATATGTTTTTATAAACTTTTTAATTAGAATTATGTTTAAAGAATGTTAGTATAAAAATATAGTACATTTTATTAGTATTTTATTGTTCTAGATGATAATATTTGTATGTTGGAGAAAATTCTATTCAGTAGTTCTGTAAATTTGAAACAAAATCTGAAATCATAACTTCTTGCGAGCATTGTTTTGAAACTAATTGCTATGGTATATATACAGTGTATCATCATTTTCTGCATTAGGAGAGTCATTATCTCAGATGTTTTAGTTTGTTTTCAGATCCTAATTTTTCTGTGCTGCTTTACATTTTTTTTCGTTTTTGGCAAATCATCTTTTTGGGGCAGTCTTTTTTTCTGATGCGATATTCGTATGCTTTCTCTAAAGTTGCTTTTTTAGGGTGATTATAAATGGTTACGTAAATACCTTGATGTTTGGAAGATTTTAATTTAGCTGATACATATTAGATCCACCTGTAGCTAAAAAGCAATTTGTCATCTTACATTGTTAGCAAATGAAATACATATATTACATTTAAATTTGCTATGTAAAATTTTGAATAAAATAAGATAGAAGTCTTATGATTGTATTAGTAAAATTATAAATAAATTTGAGAACATGAATTATGGTGTATAAAGTAGAAATATACAAAATGATTCGAATGTACAAATAATTTTGAAGGTTTTGATGCTAATATC